>JAPKLW010000258.1:225407-296053 GCA_026898455.1 Plectranthus barbatus | reverse complement strand
ACCCATCCCAAATAGGGTTTATTAATCCTCAATTAGAATATATTAGATGGATTTGAGTTGGGTTAATGGATAAAACCTGTCTAAACCGTTGAGGCGTGTCTAACCTGAGACATTCCTTTTAATAAAAAGGTTTAGAATATTTAATATGTATTTATAATTAATGGTAATACTGAAATTATAAGAATATGAAAAAAATGGGACCGATTTAAATATAATATTTTTATTTTCATATTTTAAAATATAAGAAGATAAAAATTGATAAACTAATAATCTGGCAACAATTGGTAATTAGATTAGACATTAGATACTATTCCATAAGTTCTCTATTTCCTTCTAAATAAATATTTTGATATTGATGTTAAATCAACGAGAAAATATATGTTTCAAAATGAGAAATACAAATATTAAAATGTTAGAAGACATGAACTCGATAATACAAGAAAATGATAGTCCCTCTATCCCATCTAAATTGTCAAGTATGTACCGTGAGAAAGATATCCATACATCTAAAAGAATGTGATGTAATTTTCTAATTGTGCAAAGTTTGGGATAAATTTATATTATTATCCTTTACAAAAATAAAAATAAGAACAATAAATTTTATTTAAAAATAAAATTACAATTAAAAATTTTAAGAGTAAAAATTGTAATTTATTAAATGAAATATATTCATATAATAAAATAATATATAAGCATTGATTTTAATCTGAAACTCATATTATCCTTACAAAATGAAATTTAATAAATTGATCAAAGTAAATAAAATAAATATTAATATAGTAATATATATGTAATATAAATAATATATAAATTTATATATTCTCATAAATAATATACTAGTTATCTATAAAATCAAGACCTCTTCCAAATTATGATAATTATGTAATATATAAATATGGAAAGTATGTGGTAACTATAATATTTGATTAGTTATTAATTATTATTTTGTTGCATAAATAAATAATAATAAGTACAAAAACGTTAAAATAACATCAATTTAAATGGTAATTTCAATAAATTTAAAACAAAACATCTTTATATATATATATATATATATATATATATATATATATAATCAAAAGTGTACTTTACAATAATTATAACAATATATCCAACTCAGTAAATGTATAATCAATTAATTATTTAAAATAAACTACAAATTATAAAATAAGACAACATCATTAGGAAATAAGTTAATTATCATAAGCATGAATTGAATAAAAATTAAATATATGTAAAATAAATTTCTAAAATATTCTTATATATATACTTTTGTTAATTATATTTTAAAATTATAAATTAAACTATATAAATAGGGGTTGTATTATCACATTTGTATCAAGAAAAAAAAAATATTCACCAAATAAATATCCTTCTTATCTTAAATATTTTATTATCTAAATTCTAAATGTTTCTCCACCATAAAATCTTATTTTTCCTAATAATTATCAAAAAATGAGATATTATTAAATATATAATTCGTGCAATGGACGGGTGTAATCTAGTTAATATATAATATAATACAAACCTATGCTCTCATTTATAATGTAAAAAAAATTTCATAAACAATGAATAAATAAATTTAAAAAAATCATGATGGTAGGCAAAAGCAAAGACGCCCGCACGCAACTGAGACCTCGACCCCTAAATCAGGACTAATTGGCGGCAAAAGTGAAAATTCAGACTACCAAAGATTTGTTTCAAAAGTGTGCCTCAGTTGCTCTCAATCATTTATTCAGCAACCAATATAAAGATTTACAACGCAAATCCTTAGGCGTTAGGATCTTTGAAGGCTGTTTTCCATTTCTGTTCTACAATTGTGCTATCGACGGGATTTGATGCAGCCACTCGTGTTCATATCTATTTCATAATTTAAATTCGCCCAGATTTCGCCTTGAGATCTAATCTGAATCTTCTCTACGACTTGTTGGTAGGTTTAATATGTTAATTTCGTTGGAGATTTAATGATTGTTGAAGAAATTAGGTTAGATTATTTGTTCTGACATATCTAGGTTTTTGCGGATGGATTAATGTTTTGAATAGCTTTGGAAGGTGGACTTTGCGTAAACATTAAGTTTATCATGGCGAATTATTATGATATCGATGACATATTAGCTGAAGAAGAGGTATGTTCTTGAATTATCCTCTTGTCGACTGACGATTGATTTCATTAGCTGAAGTTGAAGATTGACGATTTTATTTTTATGTTATTCTCCTTAGCTTGTCCCGTCAGTATTCCAACATGCTGCAAATGGGGTTGGGAGGTTTGATTCAAGCGACGATACGGAAAAGGTATTGTTGCCATTGGTGCTGGAAGATGTTTTGTAATTTAGTATGCCAATATTGTTGATTTTCTTGTTAAATCCTACTGATTGTCTAACTCTGTTGCTGATTATTTCGGTTTTAGGTGGTAGCTGGTTCCCGAGCAGAACTACCGTTCTGGCTGGTTCGGGATTTGTATTTGAGACAACTTATATCTATAAGGGTCCCCCAGTGTTTTGATAGAGAGTAATATCTCATTCTTTTCTTAGTTTATGCTTTTATAAGTTTTCCTTTACATGAATTTTCTGAAATGAAAGGCTTTCAAATGACTTTTTAGTAATGCTCTCCAGAAGTGAGTTTAGAAGCCTAAGAAATTCGATGCATATCAATATATTTCTTTAGATTGAGATCCAAGGAAATGAGACATGCTTTTTTCTTCTTCTTCTTTTTTTGTGCCTGGATGATGAATTTGTACAAACATCGAATTATTGTATAGATTTTCCTTCTCCTGTGCTTTTGATTCCACTGATGCTATTTGAGTTCAAAACTTGTGCAGTATGTATTGAAGCTGAGGATTGTTATATTGTGAAATATTTTATGTATTTTTTACCTTTCATGTTTTGTTTCTTGTCAGATCTAAAACACGAGAAGAAATAGCAGCTGATGCTGCTCATGTGGATTTAAGAAACCGGTCTCAATATTTTTATGACTTGGGGTGTAAGATTGCTCTCCTGTAAGTTCTCCCAATCATGATTTTTTTTTTTTCTCAAAACTTTTTTTCCTATAATTGTATGAACAGATAATTTCTTTGGTGCACACCAATGTGCAAGAAAATAAAAGAAAACAACTCTCAAATGCCTGGTTTCCTTATCCATATGTTTCCATCTGTCAAAACCTCAATGTTCAATAAGTGTCTTTCTTAGGTATATTATATATAATAAAGTCTATAGATGTGTTATTTCACCATAAGCACAAGTAGTTAGCTGATTAATTCTCCTTCGCGCGGCGCCTATTGTTTTCATTCCGATCATCTATTACATTCTGCTAGCCTTTCACCTCAAGAAACAGCTTATATTGCCAATATATAGGTTATTTAATTATTTATAAGTATTGTTAATAGTTAGAATGATAGATGGCCGTATCTAGTTTTGGCGACAGCGACATTGAACTTCTGTATTTTAACAGTCTGAATCATGTCACTGTACACCATACAGTTGCAGGTATAAGCATGCTAGCTGCTGAAGTTGGATTTCGTACCATGCTATAAGAATTATCAGCTAACTTTCTTTATTTTCCTATTATGACAGCATTGGTGACAGAACTATAGGGCCATTCCTTCTCGTGGCATTTCGGACTAGATACAAAGAAGTGTTGGTTAAGGCCCATACTCTGACTCTGACCACTGCCCCCAAACACGTGGCACTTCTAACTAATGAAGAAATCAAATGTGAGTCCATGAAATCTGTTTAATGTTTGCATGTCAAATTCACATCATAATTGAAACTTCATTTCCTCGTGTCTGCGCTGATTAATATTGAAGTGTATGAAGCCGGTCAATCCTCAATAGCTGCCTTTAAGAAGTGGCGGATAGGTGGACCCAGATTTCAAATAGCTCCTGTGCTCGGGAGGAAGAGGAAGGCAACTTAATTGGTCATGACTTGACTCCAGCTTGCCAGCAAGGTGAGAGATTTAGCATGCTCTAGTAAATGCTACTTGTACTAAATTATCTGTTCCTTGAAGCCCCAGATGGTGCAAATGGATTAGTTCACCCTGATATGTTCTGTCAACTTGTTGAATCTTTTCTTCTGTCTATTAAATTTCATAGATTGGATATTAAGCCCACTAACTTGTAGAGCTGCTTTGAACCCAAGGCTTCCCATACATTAAAAAATATTGTTACCTTCAGATTTTGCTTTTCTTTTCTTATTATATTTTATTATTTTAAATGAGCTATATTTGTTTTATCCCAGGATCTTTTTCACGAGACATTCATACTTAAAAAAAAAAAAAAAACTAAACAGATATACTAGGCCTACTAGAGGGAAATTGAAAGTAATCATAAAATGTTAAACCTCAGATTATTAGTTGTAACTTTTCTTATTTTCTTAATATCACATTTTATACTTAATTCTGATTCTAATTAATAATATGTAAGGAAGTTAGGTGCGTTGGATGAGTGTGTGCACTATTTAGATATTCGCTCAGATTTACTTTCTGCATCTCCAACTGGATTTATATTTTCTTGTAAAAACCATTTCACACCTCATCATGGATCAAAAGGCCCACGTATAATTATCCAAATGCATCTAGTCTAGAATCAAATATCTGGAAATTAATATTAACAAATTCAGCTCATAGCAATTCGACCGTTGTGTTTTAAAAATTATAATGTCCTCAACTACCAAACTGGAATTGTTATTAGAATTTAAAAAAGAAATGGAGAGAGAGAAACAATTTTGTCGCTAAGGTGTTATTAATTAAGATTTGAAGAAGCATTGGCTATGAGTATGAGAGGCCTAGGAGCATTTTGGGAGTATTTAAAAAGAAAAAAAGAAATAAAAAAAACCTCGTAGTGCGTGATTGATCTGGCTGTCGGAATTGATTAGGTAAATAATGGTGAGAGAAATGGAATCTGACCATATGAGTTCCAGACAGCCCGGGGACCTTTGCTTCTTCATGTCCTCAATCCAACCATGTTTTTCCTTTCTTTACTATTATTATTATTATTATTTCGTATTCATATATATTTCCATGATCAATCGGTTATATAATATATATAGAAAGATGATGATCAAATCATCAAGACTTACTTGCTGTCATCAATTTTTATTTAAAACCAAATGGAAGCCGAATCACATTCTGAGCCTATGGAGTGTGTGAATTAGTCGGTAATGCAATTGGTATGTATATTATATTTATTGAAGAATTTCAATGAGATTTTAATGATAATTATTGGAATAAAACTCACCTTTTCATAAATAAATAGTTTGACAGAGCACATGGCATGCAACCAAGTAGTAAATGAGATTTCTTAGGTCCAGGCGTGATAAGAATACAAACTATGGAGTATATGGGTAGTCTTGAAAAGTTGAGAAATTTAATTTATCAAATATAATGTTACGATGAACATATAAAAACCAGCAATTCAAACACTTTCTCTTTCTTTTTGTCATTATAAAAAACCACTTAATTCTTCAAAAAAAAAATAAATTGTTGTATTAATTAATTAATTAATGAGCAGGAGTAATTAATTAAAATAAGGTTTCCGAAGATTAGATATATGACGCAGGCACACATGGCTTACGTGCTCGAACAAATGACCTAATACAACAGCGCGATTCGATGAAAATTGGTGGATGATATTCAATGAATGGGGTCACAAGTGATGACCCAAAAATAAATATTAGTCTAAAGTTAAAGTTGGCCTTGGATCTTACGTTTGTGATTTGAATACATTATATACAAGTGTTTTTTATTTTCATTTTTAAGATCATAATAAATATATTACTATCATTGGACAAGAAGTTTGGTCAAAATCTCAAGAAGCATGTGAGAATAAGGAAATTGATTATACTCACGTCTATGGGTGTAAATTATCATGAACCAAATTATTCGTGATCTACTTGGATCTCAACTCGATAAAAACTCGTTCGAATTCATTTATTAAATGAATCAAACTTGAGCATCATAGTATTCGACTCATAAGCTCATGATCAAACTTATTAACTAAAATTAACAAGAAAAATAAAATAATTATTTTTATAATAATATATTGTTGTGCTTAAAATAATCGTGCTCATTTTGAGCTCATCTATGGGGCAAAAGCAGCTCATCAAAGCAACTCAAGGCCCAATAAACCTAATCTAACATAGACGGTCCAAGATTGGTTAATGGAGCCTCCTAGAAATCTACTAAGGACAGGAATTGTCTGCACCACTTCGAGCAGCTCTGCCCCAAGGCGCCTTGCTTCCAATTGCAGCATCACTTTGAGAAACCTTATTTTGAGTGGTTTGATCTCGAACAGCTTCGCCTCGAGAGCCTAGGAAACCCAACCCAATACCGGCGAGGAGATCCCTAATTGGCAAATCAAATTGGTTCGAAAAAATGGTTGAACCACTCCAATCAATGGTCTCTCAACAGGCTATTATATCATACGGATATGGGAAGAATCCTATATATCTTATTTTCTACTTGAGCGAGATTTGACTATATCTACTCCATATTTGTATGGAAAAGAATATGTTTATCTAGGCATAGTAAGATTGGATGTATCTTACAATATCAAATCTTGTATCCTAATTATACTAGAATTTCTCTCCTATAAATATATGTATTGTTATTGTAAAAGAAATCAAATTTTCTCCCATAAAAAATAATCAACAATAAAATTAATATTCTTTTTCATTTTGAGTATTATTTCTTTATTTTCCATTTTTGTCAAATTTCACCCATCAACAAATATTTTCATGATTTAAGAGTAATAATAACGATAAATCTTTATAGTAATGAGAAAATCTAGACTTTGAGCATGAATATGATATTAATTTTGGAAGATATATATATAATTTTTTCTTTCAAAATAGTAATGAATATTCTTAATATATTCCAAATTTAGAAAGTTCGTTTAGGCTCGACTTAAGTTCGATAAAGTTCGTGAACATTAAATTATTCGATAAGAAAGATCGAAGCTCGGGCTCGATACTAAATGAGTCAAACTTGAACACGACACTACTCGACTTGACTCGGTTCAATTTCACCTCAAATCAATATTTTTAACATTTTTATTTTTAATCTTACAATGTATTCTTTATTTTAATTGACAAATGTGTATGTTTACTATATCAATTGATTGAAAATAATAGGAATACTTTTGTGTTCATGTAAGGTGTTGTTCCCTCAACATTTTTTCTAAAAATAAATTAGTTTATGAAAATTAATAGAAATTGTAATGACTGTCCTACATTACTGACGAGGTGCCTATTTCATGAAACAAAAGATTATACTTTATCTCTTTGGATTACTATTTTCAGGTATTTTAATTATTATTTGGTAATTTATAATTACATTTCTAAATAACTTTGAAAATGAGAATATTAAATATAATATTATGAAAATAAGAAGTTAATTAATATTTAAAATAAGGATAATGTTAAAATTTTATTTAAATATAAATAGTTTTTGTCAAATATACAAGAATAAATTGAACCAAGTTGCCATATAATGGGAAGAGGGAGTACTAATTAGGAGTATTATTTTTTTCAATACCACACTGGAATTTATTCATACGGATTTCATGAAACAAAAAATGTTTAATCCTTGATTTTATTATATTTTAAATAACTTAAGAAATGTAAAAATAGTGTGGGATAAATGTTAACCTTAATAGAAAATTCGTTGATTAATCATGGAGCTCAAATGACAGGATTGCCCCTGCAAATTTTACGAGAAAGCTCCTAACTGAATTTCTATTAAACAAATTCGGTCGATCCAAGCCTTACATATAGAACCATACTTTTTTATATATTGAGTTATGATCAAACTCTAATATTAAAATTTGTAATAAATAAGAATGAATCTTAGCCATTAGATTAATAGTATCAATGATTAAAATTAAAAATCAAATATAGAAAATTAAGTATAATTTTCGTTTGTGCTTAATTGTTTTATAAATCTTGCTCAATTGAGCACAATTTATAAAGCACTTAAGCATAAAATCTGAAAAAAAAAATTAATCTCAACTATTGATATTTTTAGATTAATTGTGTATATTAATCCATTTGATCTAATTAAATCAATGACTGATATTTAATCAAGCAACAATTGTAATACAATCAGACAACAACTAAAATACAATCAAGCAACATTGTAAAGGTAATAAAGCGACTTTATCCATTTATCACGGGGGAATTTTTATCACCGGATCCAATCTATATATATATACACACGGATGTATTGTACATATAAATCTTTTTTTCTCTTTTATTAATTATGTAATTTTATTAGATATGGTACACGGTGTTTCCAAACGAGGGGCATTAATTGGCGTATAATTTGATATAGTGATGGTGATGATTATGAGGTTGTTGTTAAATGTTAATTAATGCCACATTCTGTTTGTTATAGATTTAGTACGATTAAATCTATCCAATTTTAGTCAATCACATCATAATGCTGAAAAAGTGGACGTCTAACATTGTCTAATCACGAATTCAATGTGTCCCTTCTATTTCTACTAAACATTTTATATTTCTATTTTTTTCTTTTTTCCATTTATGGCCTCTATTTCCTTTTTAGATGTCAATAAACTATTGGTGAATCCGTGATTGATGGGATGCTCCATTTTCTCTCCATAATCGATTTCCACAAATTATGAACATTTCATCTTGAGTTTGTACACTAAACAATAATCTAATCACAGAGATATCATATTTGATCTATGTTTCAAAGTTCTATATGTATGAATTTTGAATAGAACATATTAAAATAAGTTTCTGAAGTGATTCATATTGGCCCCAAAGAGTGATATTGATTCGGAGAAAGTTTATGTACTAAGAACTAAAGATGGAAGCAGTCAGGAGCGAAGGCAGACTTCAAATTTCGGGGGCTCGACCATATCACGATTGGATCGAGTTTTATAAATATAACTAAAAAATAAAAAATTTCCGGCGACCCCCCAGCCGAGGGCTGCCTTCGCCCCTGGAAGCAGTATGTCTCCATTATCATTCCCCGGTGTTGATTAATTAGATTATAGGAAATATGAAAAAACTTTATTTTTACAAGAAACTCCGAATACTGAGATTTTTTAATTGAAAACTTTAGCATTCCTCACAATAAAAGAATTTAGAATATTGAAGAGCTGAGATTTGAAATGGATTGGCCTAAAAAGGGTTTAAGTCTTTCTAGATTTTTTTATTAACATGATTTTTAGTTGAGTAACAAAATTAAACAAAAATAGATAGCGACCTAAATATATTTTGGCATTATATATACCTTTATTTCATTGATCAATGGGCAGCGCAATAATTTTTTGACTTATGTTTAGTACCTTTGTTTAGTAAAAACCATTTCACGCTTAATGTCACATGGGCTAAATCATTATCAAGATTTTATTCATAATTACACTCTCAATTATTTGGTCAAAAATCCTTATCTTCAACCTAGAGTTGTTATAATTAAAGTGTTAGAGATAATCATAATCTTGTCATTAAATAATTATTTAAATGTGTCAGCGTCTTGCAAACAAATCATGACCTCTTAGTTTTTTTAAGGAAAGTATTTAAAATCGTGGTTTGTAATATGCCCTAACCCTTGGGGTGAATTATTTTGTTCACGTACATGATAGAGGTTCAAACAATTTATATGAATTAAATAATTGTCTAATAAGTTATAGTCCATTTTCAAATCCTCAAAATTGAAATAAAATCCAATCCTTACAAAATCTTAAATGATGAATTTATCAATTTAATCTCTGTTGAGGTTCGATTTTGTACGAATATGGGGCCCAAAGAACCAACGAGAAAATAATCGGAAACAATTCAAAATAAGGGAAAGAAATTTTGTTAATGAATAAATAATGCAAATAAAGAAGTAAATAACCATTTATTAGGCAATAAAAGTAGGTGCACGGTGAACTTTAGCAGTTCGAGCAACTGCTACAATAGAGTTTCAGCTAAGTAAATAAGCGTTTATGTGTGCAAATTTGATTAGATGGTAAAGTAATGTCGATTCCCCCTATTTATAGATCATAGGGGGTCAAATACAAATTCCCTAACGTCCTAAAAACCTAGCCACCATGTTCCCCATGATTTTAGGGGTAGTTGAAGTTGCTTCCGTGAAGATATGAGCTGCTGCAACCGCGGACGCCTTTCTCACAACTGCTCTGTCTTATCCGCTAGCTGCGATCTTGACAACCTTGTCGAGAGATCACCTTTAGACGACCTTCTTTGAGGAGGTGCACTTGACGACCTATCGGTTGTTGACCAGCTTCTTCTAGCTGTTGCAAATTGCTCCTACTTGAGGTTGACCTGAGGTGTTGCACCTGCACAACTCCTTTAGAGTTGTACAATATTTTTAAGTTGCGTGCCCTCAACCGATCTAGGAGTTTGTGCTGGAACCATGGGGGCCTTCTTAATGGGTCTGGGAAAGTCCGTTTAGGTCTTGGCCCCACCAATCTCCATTTCTTTTTAGTAATCAATCAGTGGAGAAATATAATTCTTATTTCACTCAACAAATATTAAATTACAAGAGGGATATTTATAATGAAGAAATAGATCTAATCTAGATATATAAAATCTATACAAAGATATATGTTTATCTAATATATCTTAAGATCCCCCCGGCAAGCGAAGACGGGACAAGTCGAAGCTTGGAACGGAAATCTTCAAACATCTGCCGAGATATACTCTCAGTGAATGCATCGGCCACCTGATCTTCGAAGGAATTAATTTTTTCACCAATTTGTTAGAGGCTACGAGCTCGCGTACAAAATAGTAATCGATATCAATGTGCTTAGACCTTTTATGTGAGATCGGGTTTTGAGTTAAGAATAGAGCGCTCGCATTGTCGGAGAATAAGGTTGGCGTGGAAGATAACTCAACGTGCAAGTCATGGAGCAAGTTCTTTACCCAAACAATTTTAGAAGCTGTGTTTGCAATAGTTCGATATTCATATTCACAGCTTGAACGAGAGACGGTAGGCTGCTTCTTTGCGCTCCATGAAACAAGGTTTGGACCCAGATATATGGTGTAGCCGTATGTTGAACAACGAGTGTCCGGGCAACACCCCAGTCCGCATCAGAATATCCAAATAATGTCGTCGATCCAGTAGTAGCCATATCCGACGGTACCTTTGATGTATCGCAACATCCTTTTTAGAGCTTGAAAATGTTCAATCGTGGGAGATTGTTGATACTGACTCGTGGTATTCACGGAATATGCAAGGTCCGGATGCGCGATGGTGAGATACTGCAATGCCCCAAGTAAGGAACGATAGAGTGTTGGATTCTCATACGAAGCTCCATCCTTCGCCAACGTAATGTCGGGCAGAAGTGGTGTCGAGATAGGCTTTGCATGAATCATTTCCGATCGCTTGAGAATATCAAGGGCGTACTTAGTTTGTTGGAGATGAAGACCATTTGACGAGTGAGAGGCCTCTAAACCAAGAAAATATTCCAACCGACCAAGATTCTTGGTCGAGAATTCCTGATTCAGGCGATTCATGAGGGCAATAAGAGTCGAGTTGTTGTTGTCGCTAATGATAATGTCGTCAATGTATACAAGCAAATAGATGAGGATCGACTGCTTGTGAAATACAAATAGTGATGTATCCAAAGAACTGCACAGAAAACCAAAAGATTGAAGACACTGCCGAAAATGCTGGCACCAAGCAAGCGGAGCTTGACGAAGTCTGTAAATCACTTTCTGAAGAGAGCAAACGTGGTCAAGAAAACGCTCATCAATGAACCCCGGAGGCTGCTCCATGAAAACTGGTGTAGGTTGATAAGCTCGTATTTTGTCTCACTTATCACATTGTTTTCTTATTTGTTTCTTGCATTTACTTGAGTTTTTAGTTAATAATCGAGCATGAACTGTTTATAGGGGATATTATACTTGTGGTGCTCAATTTTGTAGGTATTTGAGGCTAAAAATGAGCAAAAGAGGGAAATAGCCGAGTTACACAGGGTTACTGCTTCGATTGACACATAGGAAGTCGACCAAGTTGGAAGACATGCCAAAAATCCAAAGTATTACCTATGTGTCGACTGACAGGAGCATGTCGATCGACACAGAGATCGGATGTCGATCGAAGGAAAGCATAAAAAAGGAAGCTCGACATAGATGGTGTCGATCGACATGGAAGTTGGAAGGATGAATCGATAGAAGGCCATTACTCAGATGTTGACTTGCATGTGTATCGATCGACATACTTTATGTCGATCGACATAGTAGCTTCGTAAAGGAAAAAGATGCCCAGTTTGGAGACTTGTGATATTTTAGCTCATTGCCTTTTGAAGGTCAAATTCCTCCTCTATAAATAGGACATTATTAAGCTGGAAATTCATCTTCAATTTTATGCTTTTACTTTATTTTCTAGTTTTTAGTTTTAAACATTAAAACTCTTTACTTTCATTGTTGCATTTGGAATCAAGTATTTCAAGGTTCCTATTTCTTTGATGAATCAAATAAGTTATCTTATGTTTCTTTCAATGTGTACTTTAAATATGTTAGGCTAGAAACCCTAACAGATTCTACGGTTTTCACCATCCTCTTTAGCATGTGTTAATTTGATTAAATCCAAACCCTAATTAACTTGGTTCAAATTATATGATTTTCAATCCAAAATCTATTTTCAATTGAAGGATCAAGAGATGAAAATTGAATTAGGTTTATAGTTATTAAATTCGAGACCGATAGAAGATAATTAGTAACAGGAAAATATAGTTTGATACAATTATTTTATGTCCTAAAAAGAAGATTCGATTGTAGGGTTTAAATCATATCTTTTATCGAGATGACAAGTTTGTGTTATTGAGACTCAAAAGGTAAAATTCACTTTCTAGCAATCTAGGTTTTAATTTCCTTACCAAGGAATTGATTCTAAAATATCAGATTTCCACCTTAGTAATAATTTTGGGTTTGGATTGATTGTTTGTACATGTTGACTTGGATTTGTTGATTTCCCTGGATACTGTGCTTTTCATTATTGAATTTTATTTCAAAGTTATTTTTAGCGTTTTCTGTTTTGAAAACAAAAACCTCTTCTCAATTTTGATTCACTCAAACAACGAATAGATAAATTGCATCCAGTACATGAAATATCTTCATTGCCCTATCCCTGTGGGTTCGACAACTTCTTGGGTTTATAAAGTTTTTGCATCAGTACACTATAATTAATCTGTAATTTTAACAGTGATCAAATTGGCGTCATTGCCGGGGATAGTCAGATTTTATTTTGTTATTGGATTGTTTTGATATTTTCTGACTTGAGTTTTTAATTTTTGTTCGCGTGCGTGTGTGTGAAATATATTCTTCTGTTTCAATTGACAGAGGCTCTGTCGATCGACACAAAAGCAGCATCCATGTCGATCGACAGCCACCCTGTCGGTGATAAGCTCATATTTATACTCACTTATCTATATTTTTCTCCATTGTTTCAAGTGCTTTATGTTATGTTTTTACATATTTTTGTGCATGAGTCTACTTTAGAGGGTGTTATGCCTTTGATGGGTGAATTTTGCAGGTTTTAGGCCAAATTCATTGGAAATCCGTACCGAAAGCAGATGATGTTCAAAGGAACAGTCACGACTTCTTCCACAGATGGAATCTGAGCTAATTAAGCACATGGATGGAAAGATCTTTGAATTAGCTTTCCAACGCAACTGGAATCGGGTCAATCAGAGTTCGGGAGATGAAGTTATGGCCAAAACCGTGAGACTGCACAGACAGATGCATCCGTGTCGAGAGACAGGATTTCTGTCGACCGACAGGATTCCTGTCGATCGAAATTCCCTCTGTCGAGCGACACAGAAGCCCGAAAAAGCTATTTTTGGCCTGTTTTGGCAGTTTTTGCTATTTTGACACAATACTCAAATTAGGTCTTTTTCCCCCTCTATAAATAAGAACTCTTAGGCACGAAAATACTTCTAATCTATCTTTTAAGTTGGTTTTTACCTAGAATTTACATTAAGCTTTGGAGTTTTTCAAGACATTGAAGGTTCCTCTTCATTTGTAAGTTCATTAATAATATGTTTATTTACTTTCTAGTCATGATTTGTGGCTAGAACCCTAAACAGGTTCTAGGGTTATGATTTCTTTTATGATGCATGTTTAATTGATATCAACTCATATAGCATGGATTAATTCTCTGATTTAATTTTATAATCTATATTAAAAGAAGGACCGAGAGGTGAATTGAGATCTAGGTTTATAGTTAATAATTGATGGATCGAGAGATGAAAATTGTTAACAGGAAGAGAGATTTAATTGTGTTTGTTTTCTGTCTCAAAAGGAAGAAACCTACATAGGAATAATTAGATAATTATTGAGATTAATTAATTTGGTATTCTTGAGACCGAGAGGAGATAGTCACTAATTAATAATCTAGGGTTTAATTGCCTGACCAAGGAATTTAATCCATCAAAATCTATGTTTTCCCCACTGCTGAGTTGATTGATATTTGCATGTTGATGATTAGATTATCTGCCCTAGGATCTGTGCTTTTCTTTATTGTTTTCAAAACCCCTTTATTTTCTGCAATTGTTATCTTTAATTCTAAAACAAAACCCCTTTTCAAATTCCTCAAACTTCTATGTTCTAAAAACTATGACTAGTACTTTAGGTTTTTCATTGCACATTCCCTGTGGGATCGACCACCCTTGGGTGTAAAAATATTATTTGCTTAACCGCTAAACTGCAGTTATCAGTCGGTCGACACAGAGACTGATTCTCTGCAATTGTCTCCTTTTTCAGGTGCATGAACACAAGAGCAAAAGGAAAGAATCTTGAAGCCTTTAACCCAGAGATAGAAGCCACATGTCGGAGAAACACAAGCAAAGGAATGAACAAAGAGAGACAGGCAGAGATGGAGAATCCACCAGAAGCACCACTTCAAAACAAGACTCCCGAGGAGCAAAGACAGTTTGTGGATGAGGTCCGATAGCTTCGGGAGCAACTCCAAGCCGCACAGGTGATCCAAACTGAGCAAGCTGCCATACTGGAAGCAATGAAGAATGGAGGGAACCCTGAAAGACAAATTTTAGTGCCACAAAGGTCCATCTTAGACCGCTTCCTGTTGCAGAGAGAGGAGCCAAGGTTCCAAGTTGGCATTGATGCCAACAACTTTGAGCTGAAGACCGGCCTGATTCAGATGGTTCATTGTTGGAGGTGGAGTAAGGTCGGTTGGACAAATGGAGCAGCTAGGAGCCGGTGAAGGAGGAGCAGACGTTGTCGAATGAGTGCGAACTGAGGGAGGTTCGAGGGTGGAATCATCTTCTAGGAACTTTGTGAGAGTAAGGCGTGATGGAGGTGTAGGATTGCTGACCGTGGAGAAGGGAAAATAGAGCTCGTCGAATGATACATGACGAGTAGTATAAACCCGAGAGGTGATTGGATCAAGACAATGGAAACCTATGTAGTGGGGACTAAAACCTATGAAGACACACAACATAGTACGTGGTTGTAGTTTATGTTTGTTATAGTCGCGAAGGCCTGGGAAGACATGACATCCAAAGGTTCGAAAGGTAGTATAGTTTGGAGGGGTAAGGAATAGGAGTTCAAATGGTGATTTGTTGAGAAGATGAGCAGCATGAAGACGATTGATTATATAGACGGCTGAGCTAAAGGCTTTTACTCATATTGAAAGAAGAGCTGAAGAATGGAAGAGAAGAGATAAATCCATTTAAGTGATATGACGGTGTTTGCGCTCTGCCCGACCATTTTGAGACGAGTTATAGGGACAGGAAATTTGATGATGGATCCCAGACTTGGAGAGGTGAGCTTTTAAGCTATTGTTTGTGAACTCAGTACCACCATCACTTTGGAAGTGTTCTATTTTTCGAGAGAACTGATTTTCGACCAAGGATTGAAAATTTAAGAAGATGTTATAAAATTCAGACTTTACACGCATAGGGTAGAACCATGAAAACCTAGAATAATCATCTATAAAGATAGAGTAATAGCGAAAACCAGATGTAGAAGACACAGGGGAAGGACCCCAAAGATCACAATGTATTAAATCTAAGACATGTGAAGATTGTTTTTCAAATACAGGAAAAGGTAAATGATGATTTTTGGCTAACTGGCACGAAGTACCAAGACTAGACGAAGAACGTAAAGACGAAATAGAAATTAATCGGAGTTTATGTAATAGACTAATAACCCTGGGAGCAGAATGACCTAGACGAGCATGCCAAGTTTGAAACAAGGCGGAAGGAAGCTTGGAGTGTGCGAGAACAGCAATGGTGGAAGGTGAAAGATGTAGTACGTACAAGCCATGCCTACGCACGCCGGAGGCGATCGTTCGTCTGGTGATTCGATCCTGAACAAAAAGCTTCGAGTCAGTAAATAAAACATTGACCGGATATTCGATAGTGAGCTTGCTAACAGAGATAAGATTCTTAGTGATGGAAGGAACAACAAGTATGTTATTCAAATGTAAAGAATCAGTAATAGTAAAAGAACTGGTGTGGGTGATGGTAAGTCGATCACCATTGCCTACAACCACATTATCCGAGCCATTATAATCAGCGACATTGTCAAGGGCTGAAGCAACCGATGAGATATGAGCGGAGGCACCATTGTCAATATACCAATCGAAAATAGATGGAGATGATATCGAGCAATTTACAGAGAAAGCTTCGGTCAACTGAGCAGTTGGTGGCGGTCGACTCGACCGAACAAAAGAGTGATCAAACCGCCGAGGGAAATCGAATGCATCATTATCATTCTGACGATAAAAATAGCACCAAGGTGGACGGGGCTTGCGATTGTTGTTCTGGGATCTTCCACGGCCGCGGGAAGACAGGGATTTTCCACCTGAATTTGAATTATTGGGTGCCACATGAAACGCGACTGTCTATGGAGAAGCAGCGGGTTCGGAGGTCTTCAGGAACAACTCATAAATCAAGGCACGAGCAAGCAAGACATCAAATTCCGACAGTGGTTCGTGCGTCATCTAAGCCGCAGAGAATGTGTGGAAGACAGAATTTAGTGGAAGACAGAATTTAAGCCGCGTAAAAACTAATGCGAATTTGTCAGATGGATCAATAGATCGAACAATCGTAGAAAGCTTATCACAAATACCTTTGAAGCGGCAACCGTAATCAGTGACCGAGCAGTCCTCTTGCTTCAATGACAGTAAGTCATCTTTAAGGCTGAGCTCGCGCACCTTCGAGCGATGGCTATATGAACGAGACAGCGCAGTTCAAACGTCACGAGAAGTAGCGCAGCCGATGATGACAGCCATCGACTCTTCAGTCAAGGTGGAGACAAGAAACAACTTGATAAGCTGGTCATGAGAATACCACTGGGAGAACGCGGGATTGTCTGAAGCGACACCAACAACGGTGGTGATCGTGTGCTCTGGGGCGGAAAGCGAACCATCCACGTAGGGCATGAAGTTCTGTGTGATAAGCAGAAGTTCAATCTGTGCGTGCCAAAGCATATAATTCGCGGAGGTGAGTTTGATATTAACCATATGTATGATGGTCGAGAGAGGAAGAGTAAGGAGGTCTCCGGTGTCAAAGGCGACCATATTGAGGGTGAGGGAAACAAAAAAAAGTCGAGCAGAAAGGGTGAAAAAAAAATAAGAACTAAGATTTAGACCAAGATATGGCTGATACCATGCGGAGAAATATAATTCTTATTCACTCAACAAATATTGAATTACATGAGGGATATTTATAATGAGGAAATAGATCTAATCTATATATTTTTTATCTATACAAAGATATATGTTTATCTAATATATCTTAAGATAATCCAAAAAAAATTCATTCACAAGTTTTTTATAGTATAATAATTAATTTCGATTTTTAACACTAAAAAGAAAGCCATTAAAACCATTTCAAATTCTCAAAATCATTCCCCAAAAAATCCAAACAAGATCAACACTCATGAACCTTTCAATCTATTTTTGGAAAATGAGAAGTTTAGAAAATGGATTATGTGCTTTGGATATAGGCCAATTCACTTTTTTTTATTACCTTATAAAAGAAAATATGTATCTACTTTTAATTGTAGGGCTCAAAACAACAATTATATTTTTGTATGAGTATAATTTATTTTATTGGTTTTAAGGAGTTTAAACAATAGTAAGCATAATGCTGATTTAATTTCATTTAACAAAATTGTGTTGTTTTTTAGATTACTCAAGAATTTTTTTTTAACAAAGAATTAGTTTCTTGGAGTATCTATCATTCACATTTGAGTGAGTATCTGCATAGATTTTGTCTTACCTAACAACTAAACATCTATATAATTACTTCTCATCAACACTCACACACATATATATATAGGGAGAAAGTATCTCTGGAAATGAGAAAATTGTTTATTTATGCACACCACTGTTGTGAATTGAAGTGATTGCAGACACAAATAACTAACAGAAAATAAAGAACACAATAATTTATAGTGGTTCGAGCTATGCTCTACGTCCACTCTTCAAGCCTCACGGTGATGATTTTTATTATGGTGGAGAGTATACAAAGTATTGAACAATTACAATTGTTGGGTAGCAGGGGTATTTATAGGGAGATATTCCTAAACACATAAGTAATAAAAAACCTAGATATGCTAATATATAATCTAAAACTAAATCTATCTCTGATAGATTTATACCTATCCAAATCTAATATTAATAAGGATAAATATTGTCCAACAAGGAAACAAGATATACACAATATCTTTTCCATATCTATCCAACTCGAACTGCTTATCGAGTTCCTCAACCTATACGGCTCTATCCACTTCCATCGAACTCCTTCCGTCGACCTGCAATCTCATAGACCCACTAGCGAACTACTCACACACACACACACACACACATATATATATAGGGAGAAAAGTATAACTGGAAATGAGAAAATTGTTTAATTATGTACACCACGGTGCTTAAATATCAATATGGTATTCAAACAATTTGGTAAACATTTTGAAGTAATGTGGTAACATAATTAAGAGTTTAGTAATGCATTTATTTTAATGCATATACCCAAATATCGTCGGAGAAACTCAATTTATGATTTTTTTTTTTAGTCGCAAACAAGATGGTTTGAGTATTAGGGGACATATATATTTTGTTAGGCAAAAACTTGGGTTAGACAGGTTTTATCCATACCCGAATAGATTCAACCATTTCAAATAAAATTTATTAATTTCTAATTAAGATATATTAAATGAATTTAGTTAGATTAATAAATAAGATTCGCCTAAATTATCTAAGCGTGCAGTAGCCGTTTCAAAAATTACAGCAAAACAAATAATAGTCAACATTAATTGAAGTGACGTGTGGCTTATAGGTTAAATGAAAGAGAATATTCATATATCCTTGTGATTATTAAAAAGAGAATGTGAAAGGGCCAGCCTTAAAATAGCTTGCAAAGCTACACGTCTTTATCATTAAAGTGGGTACCAAAATATATTTTAATAAAAACTGTAGAATCTCTATCATGAATTTGGGTCCTTTGCTTTAATTGTATTATCATTTCACATGCCTTTTCTATAGTTTCTTAAATACTTTTGGGCCCATTTTTTTATTTTTTTTTTTGCATTCAATGTTTCAAAATTTTCCATTCTCTTTTTTGTGGGGATATCTGCCACCTTTCCCCTTAACTAATGACGTGTTTCATCCTATATTCCCACATGTATTGAGTTTTGAATTAGGAAAAAAATTATAAAAATCATATCATATATGATAATATTATAATAACCACGTTTTAATTCGTCTCACCTACATCATTTATATGAATATCTCATTTAAAAAATAAAATAAAAAAATTCTCATATAAAAGATATTGGAATCGATTTTAATTTATGTTTACTCGTAAGTTAAAAAGAATAATGCAAGCATGGTATGCTAGCATCACATTAGGTGCACCAAGCGATTCAATATTCTTAGAAACATCTAATAAAAAAATGCTGACAATCACATTTCTGCCTCTTTTTGACTAGGATGTGGTGCAAATTTGAACATTTAAGAAAAAATGGAGTAGAATTTTATCTTTCCATATCCTAACAATCTAGCTAGATTTGATTTGAAGTATAATTTTGGCCCTATGCTATATGTTAAATAAATGACAGGAAAGTTCCTTGTTCGAGATATAGTGGTGAAAACACTCTATTTATGATCGATATGTTATAAGTTCAAGCTTCCATGATGACATATAGGATGTGTGTCTAAATTAATGTTAAAATTTTTTAAAAAAAATTAATGACGGAAAACATCAAATATGGTATGAGTTTTCCCATATTTCTTAATTGTGGTCCTTGGATTAAAGAAGCCATAGTAGCATCATTTGAAATGCTCACTCCACCATATTTTTTTTAAAAAAATCTTCTCTGAGTTGTTATTTATGTTAAAAATAATATAAATAAATGAACACTCTTTGTAGTTTATATATACACAATCAATTATTCATATTACTATTGTTTTGGGTCAAAGTTAAAACCGATAAAAACAACCTAAAATGAAGGGCTCCAACCAACTAAGAAAGTCTTTTAGTGGAGAAGAGACAGTCCAAGCCGGAAAACCCTTTAGCATCGAAGGAGGCACAACAAGTCCTTCGTCCCTAATACAAGCAAAGGAATTCTCAAATAGCTAAGACAGGAGGCACGTTCGAAATAACTAACAAATACATTGACACCCGAAGAGGTGCCTCGATGGAGACCCTTGAGCCGTCGCTGAAGGGGATCCTTCATATGATTCTAGTCGCTAAAGCTTAAATGTTACTATCAAAGTCCTCCGAGTTAGGGAATCTTAAGTAATTAATTATATATTATTTTTAATTTGTATAACTAGGGGTAATTGTACTTGAATAAAGAGAACTGAGCACCGTACATCTGATTTTAGCATTATTTCGGTCCTGTCATTTTCTATTTCACTTTTATGTGTCGATGTCTTCACACACTTTTCTAACTATAACATATTAATAATCTCTTATATTTTTTTGCTACATATGATATGCTTAAAATAAAAAATAAAAAATTTAAAAACATTTCAAGAAATATCCCAATCAGTTAATTTTAATTTTTTTAAATCATGATCCATTCTATATTAAAAAAAATATATGATGGCTTTGTGATGAATCTGAGTAACAAAAAGAATGAAAACCCAACCTTTTCATTTTTATAGTTAGCATAATATATATAAAATGAAGACAATATTATTAATCATACAACATTAGAAGAAGAAAAAAAAAAAAAAAAAAGAGTTGATTGAAAAAATAAGCCATGCTGCTAAATCAAATTGCTGGAACCCAATATGCTTACCAAACATGTGATGTCTTACACTGATTTGATTATATGCCTACTACTACAACTCATTTTCTGTCCTTCCCATTCAATCATAGTGCTTAGATCATTCTATAATTAATTAGTTATAAATTTGATGACAAAAATAACATTTCTTTTCTATTTAAATTGTGTACTCAATTTTTAAAAATAAAAAATATATATATCATTCAACCCTGCTCATTTACAAAATATACTAATTGCTATATATACATGTTATGAATAATATATTATACATAATAACATCTTCCTTAATTCTAAACAATATCACACATACTATAGCAAAAGGGCAAAATCGTCGTATGTGGCAATTAAGATGAAGAGATGGTGAATTTATGAAATGTAACGTCTATTTAATTCTATAAAATTATGAGAATTAAGATATTTAAAATCAAGATTGTACAACACCAACATCTTATATCTTATAGAACATTAATAGGAAGAACATAGGAAAAGAAATAGTAAAAAGTCCACATATGAGTAGTGTACCACATGCATTGCAACATTGTACGTTGAGTGCGACAACATAATTACATGAACAAATATTTCTTATCTTATGTAAAATAAAAAAGTATTTCAACGCAAGTGCTCCAACACCAACAGCTACCTATTAGCCTATTACTCACTTTTAAGGTAGCTTCTATTATTATGTCAAGCAATTTTAATAAATGACTAAATTTATTTCTAATCGAAAAGTGAATATTATTAAAGGGCAGTGGTGAATGCAGAATTTGAGGCTCGTGGGGCTGTACTTTAATGTACCGATATAATAAAAAAAAAACTTAAAATAATTAAGCATAAATAATATAAAACTTTAAAATAAATATATGCTTATATTAACTGTAATGTACGATAAATAAGTCTTGATATTTACTTAGTTACTATAAAGATGATGCAACTGAAATCTATGTGATGTCATGCTTTGATATCGTTGCAAAATAACTTCAACTTCAACAGAAGTTGTCTAACTTGTAATACCAATGCTAATACAATAAGTCCATTAACCGAAAGAATTGTTACACCTCAACCATTTCTATGCAAAAGCTCCAATATTACAAAAAATATCTTCTTTGACCACATATAATTTCTTTAATTATCTCTAACATTTCATTCAATATCTATCCGAACTTTTTTTATATTCTCAATGATATTCTTGTCAAGTTTAGGGAAAAAATTATAATGTATCTTTTTCCCTAAATAATGATCAAATATATCGATATAGCAAATTTTATAACCATAATTGATATTGATAATTAATAATCACAATTACTATTCAATTTACAATAAAAACAAATTTACAAAATAATAATTAATCATTATAATTCACAACAAGCGTACTAAAGAATTAAGATTTATAAAAAGATAAATTAAAAATATAAACTTAGATATTTTAATGTTTACTTTTTAGTTTAAGTTACTTATTTGTAGTAAAATTTGGTCCAACCCAATAAAATTTTCCATCCATTATTTCTCATCATGTTTTTTGTGGGGTCGGTAACTCATGTTGAGACATTTTGTATAATTTTTTTTGTTGAAGTATACATACAAATCTTTGAAAAAAATTATTGCCGTGGGGGCGGCTGCCCCTCTCAGCCCTGGGGTGGCGCCGCCCCTGATTAAGGGTTAAAGTTAAATCACAGCGAGGAATCAAGCTAAAACTGAAAGGATCGACTGTCAAGATCTTCCAATTAAGGATTGACAGTCAAAACCTTCCAGTCAAGGGTTGTTTGCCAAAATCTTTTAGATAAGGGAAGGTCTCAGGTTATACACGCCTAAATGGTTTAGGCGAGTTTTATTCATTAACCCAAGTCAAACCCATCTAATATGTCATAATTGAGGATTAATAAACCCTATTTAGAATGGATGAACCCATTTAGGTATAAAACCCGCTTAAACTGTTTAAGCGTGCCTAACGCAAGTTTTTGCCTTTAGATGGGAAGGTCTCCGCAAGTCCATTAATCCTTTATAAATACTCTCAGAGTCCACACTTAATTGGGAGGGTCACACATTTTGTATCCATCTCACTCTAGCTCCTCCCCTCAATTGTATTCATCTACACTCTCAATTAATAAGAAAAACAATAACCTTTTTATAAAGTCGATGTAGAGTGTGAGTTCAAACCATATAAAGTGTGAGTTCAAACCATATAAACCCCGTATCATTTATTTTTTTTGTATTTATTTAATTTTTCTCGAATTCCTTTAGTTCTCGTATCCCAAACACGAAAAATCGAGTATCAATAAATATTATTCCCTCCATCACATTTAAATTGACTCACTTATCAAATCGGACGTCCCATCCTAATTGACTCATTTTTAAAAATGATAATTTTTTCTACACTCAACAATAAAATATTAATATCACTTACACTCACAATCTTTAATTCCCGTGTCGAAAAGAAAATGGTCATTTCTACCGGGACGGAAGTATCATTTAAAAGAAATGAAATTTCAAGCTCTTATAGGGGACATCTGAGTGTGTGTTATAGTTTAATGTACACTTATTCCCAAAAAAATTTACAATATTAAAATGAAATTCAATTTGAATCTCAGTCCTTAAAATAGTCAAAGGGCAAAATTGTAATTTGAGTGATACTTGAGCTTGGGGTGTGACAATTAAGATGAAGAAGATATGATGCACATTAATGTGTTCCTCTGAAATTATGGAATATCCCCACTCTACTCTATCAAGCATTCTGCTGCTACTAGTATGTAGTACTTCCCACCCCCACGCAACCCACCCACCCCAGGCAGAGGGGGGGGGGGTGGGGGGGGGATTGAATTGATTGCCCCACTCAGAAATGAGAAGCCCTTTTAGTAACAGTTTTTAACAGGCCCAGATTTTCGAAATCTCTCTCTCTCTAAAAGTTTCCCCTTTGACCGTCGTACCATTTAAAAACGTCACCGCCTTTACGCCGCCTGTTGCCACTCTCTAAAAGATCTTTCTATTTCTCTCTCTCTCTCTACCTCCACCTTCTTTTTCATCTGCAGAAATTTGTATCGGTGTTCAGGCGCACATTTATGTATGGTGTATTCGTTTTTTCGCACTCGTACACGGAGTTATTGGTTTTGGGGAGTGGGAGTTCTCTTTTAGTGCTACTCATTGTAGCCTTTTCCTTTTCCTCCCCTTTAAAGCTCCTCCCTTCTCTCAAATCTCGATAAACTGATTTGATCTGAAGGCTGCGATTGTTTCGTCGCCCCAATCTCGCGGCTGGGGTTCGCCTCTTTTCTAATTGAGTAAGAAAATAATAAATGAAGATATAAATTTGATTTGCGCCTGTTTTCCTCTCACCGCACTACCAACTTTTTGTCGCATTGGTGTTTATGCTATGTGTATAGAGATAGATTGCTCTCACGTACAGACTTGTATGTATGTTTTTAACTGTGTATATATGTTAATCTTTCGGGGGATGCGATGTGGGATTTTAAGCATGCATTGGACGTGGTGGTGGGTCTCGTTGAATTGATGGGTTCGCGTCATTCTGATTAATTAATCGGCTTTCAAGTTGAAAATGACATCCGAAATCTTAATTCTCTGATTCTTCTGCCTTTTCCATCGCATGCGATGATCGACTTTTTGGAATAATTTTCTAGCTTTTATTTAGTTTTGTGTCTTAGTGGCCTCAAGATTGTATTTTCTTCTTCTCTTTAGTCTTTGCGGAGGGAAGTTAGTTAATTCTCAACAGGATTTGTACTGTTCAATAAGAAACTTTTTACTGTTTATGAATTAGATATGTGTGTAATTAGGGTTTATAAAGCCGCAATGGTTTTTAAATCAATCTTAGTGTTTCCATGTTTTATTATAATATACTAATAGTTTGAATGAAATTGGGTAGATGTTTTGAAACTTATCTAGTTTTCCTTTTTATTTTTGATTCCCTCTTACTGTTTTGCTCACATGCCTTTTGCTTGGTATTTTTGACAGAATGATATATTTTTATCGGCTTCTAGTGTGTTATTTAACTTGAGATTTTGTAGAGTTCTGCTTTGCCTCGACTTGTATCAAAAACAAGGTGAAGTGGTGATTAACATTATGAACTTTAATAATGAGGTCTCTTATTGTGGGTTTTATTTCTTATCCTAGTCTCAGTCTGCTGGGCAAAGGCCGTAAATACGGAACTATGTCCTTTTCTATATAGTTTTCACTTGCTGATGCACGTTGAGGGATTATCTGTTGGATAATATTTTGTGAAGTTGAAATAGATTGTTTTATTGGGTTGTTGGCAGTTTCTTCCTTCTAACTTATGGATATTTGATTTCTTTATTTAGTAATGGCACATTTTTGAGGTCATGAATCTGATTTTTTCTTGCAGTGATACCTATCTTATTTCATATAGAATATGGAACTTAATGGTCATTGGAGAGCTAGGCGGAAGGTTCATGCGGCTTATCAAAATGGTGAGTTGAGCACATCAAGTAGTGAAGATGATCATGATCCATGGACTGCCTGGGCTTACAAGCCTCGCACCATTACATTATTACTAATTGGTGCATGCTTTCTTGTGTAAGTCGGTTAATTTTTTAGTAACATTTACCTGTTGCTTTACACGTTTTCGGCTGGATATTGACAGTATTTTCTTTTAGTCTATGTTTATAATTTTTGTTACATTTTTCTCAATACAAATCGGCCCTCAAGTTTCACTGGGTGATATTAGCATTCATAAGACCTCCTAGAAGTGTCATAGTGAAGCAGAAGAGAAGCATCTTGGGATCTGTACAATTAAATTTCAAAAGGCTTTTATCATGTCCTAAACGTTCTTTCAATTTAAAAATTCTCCTCAGATGGGCAAGTGGGGCACTTGATCCTGAACGTGGTTCGGAGACTGATCTTGTTACCTCTGTGAAAAGGTGACTGCTAAAACCTTGCAATAATGCACATAACATTTGTGTAGATTTTTTGCTTATCTATTATGGAATTTTGAACCCTTAAATGAAATGTTGCATTTATTTCTTCTGATAGGGGTGTATGGGCGATGATTGCAGTGTTCCTTGCCTATTGCTTATTGCAGGCCCCTTCAACGTGAGTTATTTCCTTTTTCAATTCTTTCTTTCCCCAGGGCCCCCATCCAACTTATGAAATATGCTTATTTTTATGTTGAGCCCATTGTTTTTGTTAACGGTCCATTCTTGATATGTTAACTGTTATGTGTTAAGGCTTAAGACTATTTTGCTCAAAACTTAAGTTTTATTCCAGTTTTAGAAATTATTTCTAATTGATTCCATAACCTAGTTTCAGTTAGAGGTGGATAGCTTCTCTGAGCTAATTGCTTGACAAATATTTGATGTTGCGAAGGTTCTTGCATCATTCTGGGATACACAGAGGTTCTTGTAGTAACTTCTAAATGTAGAAAGACATGGAGCTCTGTTTTGACATGCTTTTGTACTACGATGAACTATTATTCTGTTATTAATACTCCTACTTGTGATTTCAGAATACTTATTAGGCCGCATCCTGCAATTTGGCGACTTGTTCATGGAATGGCTGTAATATACCTTGTTGCGTTAACATTTTTGCTGTTCCAGGTAGTTCCTTGTGCTCTTGCCAACAACTCTAGTTTCTTTGCTTAATTTGGCTTGGATTCATAGATTTAAAATGGATGGAAAATCTTTTGTAAATTTTACCAAATGAGCCTTGTACTTGTTCTTGACAAGATCAGATGATTACTGTATTAGTTTTCAATCTTCTGTCAATTCAGCACACTGAGTTATGATGAGTTTCAGGTTAGATATCATATGTAAAAGGGAACCTTGTCTTCTGTTACTTGATATTGAATTCTTGGCATAGGAATTTTGATATACAGACTGAATGTGCATCGAAAAACAGAGACTGCAGTAGTTTCTCCCGATTATATTCAGAGTATTATATTTGGAGCCCTATTCATTTTGATATACCTTGTGCCTTAGTTCTTTTGCCAATTATTGTTGCATCTAGTCTTGGATTGATAAGTTTATGCTTCATTAATTTGTTCTATGTTTACTGAATACTGATGCAACTTCTTGATTTTGTATATGAAGAAGCGTGATGATGCACGGCAATTCATGCGATTCCTACATCCTGATCTTGGCATCGGTAAGTGTTTGAAACTTTTGCCTATTCCACCTTGAATGCATGATATGTGTTTTCATTGTGTAAGTGCTTGTATTGTAGATTATTCTCATCAATCAATATGGATGATTATCATCATATTTTTTTGTGATGGATGCAGAACTTCCAGAAAGATCATATGGTGCTGATTGCCGAATTTATATCCCTGATCATCCTACCAGCAGGTTTAAGAATGTTTATGTATGTTACCTTTAATTTTCTTAGTGCTTTAACATGTTTCATGTGTTTGTGTTGAGTATATGTAGCTGGTACTGAAACTTCATAGCTGGTTGTTTTTAGGACACACTTTTCGATGAGTTCGTTTTGGCACATATTCTGGGATGGTGGGGGAAAGCTATAATGATTCGTAATCAGCCACTCTTGTGGTTACTTTCAATTGGGTTTGAGTTAACAGAGGTTAGTAGTTGCTCCTTGTCTGTCTAACTCACTCTGTTGTTTTTTACGCAAGGGCTGAGGATACATTTCTTTGTCCGTTAAAGGTGGTTTTTGTATCTGGTGTTTTCAGCTGACTTTTCGCCACATGTTGCCGAATTTCAATGAATGTTGGTGGGACAGTATCATTCTCGATATATTAATCTGCAATTGGTTCGGTACTGATTTTAGTTGCATTATCTCTGGTTTATCATTTTTGGATTATTAGTTTCTTAAATAAATAATTTCTTCTTATCTTGTTTCTGTCTCGGTGTCCATGTGAATGCAATCATACATGAATAATGTTGTGGTGTGATGACATGTACAAGCTCTCTGCCTCATTATTCCCTTTTTCACTCATTAAATAATCATGTAGATCATGATAAACTTGGTATAGTGAATTATTTGGATGATACTAAAGTGGGGTCAATTTTAATTGTTATAATCTCTAATGTATTTCCACATCAACCGTGAGCACATTAATACGTGCCAACGGTGGGCATTGGAGCTTCTGGCATCTTAAGCTAGTAGAGATGGTGGTTGAAATATATTGTTGCCTTCTTGCGTGTTTATGTATGTGTTTGGTGATTCCAGTGATATATTTCCCTGGATTAAATAAATACAGATGCTCACTTTTCCTTAAGATCTAGCTACGACTATACATTCAAACAACATATCCTATGCTAAATAAATGTTTTCAAGTGAGACTGTAGGAGTAGATTGTATTTTAGTTTTGTAACAGATCCTATATTAGTAGCTTTGTGTTTTGTCTTTTATATTTGGGCTGATTTTATACTTGAAAGTATTTTACCAATTACCTTAGGCAAAGGTGGCAACACCTTATAACCTTATAGCCTAGGTATGAATACGATCTATGCCTAACCATCAATACTTGTCAAACACAAATTATTGCCTTTGATCTTGAGAAAACTTTTGCAAAACCATTTATTTTCTTTGCTTCTTGTATTTCCCCAGCTGATTTATCTTGATTACCTTATTTTCCTTTTACTTTCTATAGTAAGGAGGTTATGTGACAATTCTGTGAAAAGTACAACCATTTTATTTTCTTTACTCAGCACAACCATTTATTATTTTTTTTGCTTCACAGGTATCTGGGCTGGTATGCGCACAGTTCGGTACTTTGATGGTAGAACATATGAATGGGTTGGCATTAGCCAGCAGCCTAACATCATGGGGAAAGTACGTTGCTTAGCTATATTTTCTTCTTACTCTTGTGCTTCTTAAATTTGTTGTGCTACATGCAAGTTAACCTTCAATATGGTTGATTATTTAGGTGTGTAATTGTTATTTCTATATATTGTTTTAAGAGGTTATCTTCGAGTTCCTTTCATATTAAATTTAAGAAAACTTTAATAGACGTTAGGTGAAGTCCAAAGTTTATTGTTTTAAAAAATAAAAAATGATGTTATATCTCTTGAAAATAATGTATAAAATACCATGAAAACTAAATTATAAATTATTGAGAAAAGAGCCTTTTTTATAATTAAACTTTTTATCATGTAGCCGAAAGGACAGGAGTTTTAATTTTTAAAATCTTCCTGCATGTTTCCTTGGCAAAGATTTATAAGACATGCTCTGAATTATAGATGGCCAACGTAGCCTAAGAGTAGCGCATTCTTCCTCCATTTTCTGGTGCTCTTTTCTCCTTATAGTTGTTGCCATGGATGAAATTTGATGCATGTATGGCCTTCATCATGTTACTGGGAAGTGTTTATAGTCCTTATGGTTTTCACAGGTTAAACGAACTCTTGGTCAATTTACACCTGCTAGGTGGGATAAAGATGAATGGCACCCATTTCTTGGTCCCTTCCGATTTATTCAAGTTCTGAGCCTTTGCATTATCTTCTTGACTGTGGAACTCAATACTTTCTTTCTGAAGTTTTGCCTTTGGGTTCCTCCTCGAAACCCAATAATAGTATATAGGTTGGTTTTGTGGTGGCTCATTGCAATACCAACAATTCGCGAATACAATTCTTACTTGCAAGACAGGTGATTCCCATTCTCCGGGTCTCTGGCTCTGCTATTAAGTATGAAGGTTTGATGTTTCCAAGTGCCTGCTTTTTATTTATGCTTCATTGTTTTCAGCAGAAAGCTGGTGAAAAAAGTGGGAACCTTTTGTTGGCTATCGCTTGCTATCTGCATTGTGGAACTGCTCATTTGTATCAAGTTTGGACATGGTGTGTGCGTATTATTTTCGCGATTCCTTGTTTTAGTTTCTACAAGTTGATGTTTCAGTTTGAGATTCCTTTTGTGAATTGTGATTGTGATTTATGAAATTTGTGTTTCAGGACTGTTCCCTAATAGCATGCCGAGATGGTTGGTTATATTCTGGACAAGCGTGGGATTGGGTCTTATCATATTCTTGTTTGCATGGTCGTGGCAACTACACAGATCTATCAACAGGAAACGGCAATAGGTTCTATTTCTCTTTTTTTTTTTTTTGTTGGGTAATTATTTGACTTGATGTAAATACCACCCACTGCATTTTAAAATGTAAATGTTCGCTTTTAGGTTAGTTCTTATTGAATTATTTACACCTCAATTCTTTGGTATTTTGTGGGATACGTTTTCCAGAAGCATTGTAGAGATTGTTTTTTCAATGATTTTTTATTTTTTTTATTTCAAGTAATATTCCCATGTCTTGAGTAATATGTTTTGTTTTGATCAGGGTCATCATTCATACAAATATAGGGCTTTGAGCATTTGGGTGCAGTCCAGCAAAACTGTCTCCACTCAATTCTTTATTAATACTATTCACTATTCTCATTTTCTTTTCCGATTTCTTGTTTTACTTTTACCTAACATTCATTCAAGCAAATGTTTAGATTTATATTATTAAATTAATTTAGGCGTTTTTTTATTGTTTTAAGTGAAGCCATATTTAGTTAATTTGACCTCACACATAAGAAGGTTTTGTTAGTTTAGAATTTTCATTTTGTAGTAATTTTGAATTTATGTTAAAAAACACTTAACAGAATCTATTATATATATATAAAAACAAGAAGTTTGAAGAAATTACAGAATTGCCATTTTCCCGCCTAAAAACATCACATCACAATATTATTTTATTATTTTTTCCTTTTTTTTATCTAATTCATCTATATTTTATCCCTATATACACATCCTTAAACCACTTAATTAAGTGACAAGATTAATAAGTGATAAATATTAGTTTTATATGACAATATTTAACTTATTTATCAAATTTATCTCATTCATAAAATACTACGATCTATAACCTATTTTTTAAAATCTATTATTAAGATAGTATCTTATTGATCTAAATAAATTATAGGTATAAAATAAATAATAGATAATAAGTTAGAGGATATTATTTGTGCCAATTTGTTTTTTCAAAATTACAAATATCATTTTTTGAGAGTTATTTTTATTTTAGGTTAGAATTTCAAAACATAATATAAATTAGGTGAAAATTTAATCATAATTCTATTATGATGGATCATTTTTTCTGAAGGTTGAATTATAAAGTATATATAGTCTCACACTTATATTTATGAATATACTAGACTTGATTTTTGGAGCAAAGAGTTTTGATTTGAGTTTGATAGTAACTTTAATTTTTAACAGCCTAATTTTTTAATTTTTATTTTTGTAGATTGTAATACATAAATTGAGAATAAAATTCATGGGTATTAAACTTTATATATATATATATATGTATATATAATGTATGAATTAAATTCATTTAAATGACCTACTGTAACTTGAAATCATGACCTATTGGACACAAGTAATATGTTAAGTACTTTCGTTTCGCGTTATGAGTAATTTTATATTTTTCCAATCCTCAAACACATACACTATAAAAAGATTATTTTAAATTATGAAATTTACTTATACAAAGATATATGTAAATATATAAGAATATCAACTAATATATTTCACATGAAAACATTTAGCCTATTATTTTGAGAAAAATGCATTTTCACATTTTATAAATGAATTTCGCGAGGGAAAGAAAATAAAATTTTAATTATATATATCTAAATCTGCAAATATATAGATATTAATATTATAGTTATATTAATGTACTGATGAAGCAAAGTTACACAAATGAAGAGGAATATCCCGAATATTATTTAAACATATAATCAATTGATTATAATTAAAACGCTACCCACGACACTCCAGATTGATAACTCACTCAATCTAATTATATTATATATTATTAGTTATTAGTTTTATTCCGGTAAAAAAATATCCAATTTCACCATATATTATTAGGAAAGATATGGGCTCAACATGCATAAAATTCTCTATAATATAATAACTCATGACTTTCTAATATCAAACATATAGATTATTATAATAAAAAAATTGCATGTTGCAACATGATTTGAGATATGTGGGAACTTAATAACTACCCAAATTTCTACTTTTTCAGAAAATATATTTTGGCCTTAGTTCGTATAATTCTTAATTATGTACAATTTATCTATTATGATATATTCATTAAATATAATCATTTGTTGTTTTAAATTTTTTATTAATAATACTATAAATGATATCTCTTCTTAAAATTATGATAATTCTAAATTTATGCTTATATTTATGGATTAATATAAGGATGAACCTTCAAATACATATAATATAAAAATTATAGATTCATTTAAAAGAATTACTTTTTAGAAAATTTTAGCAATCGAGATTATTAAAAGAATAAAAAACATAATAATAAGTATATTTTTTCACTTTATCCCAATTATGTGGTTTCGTTTTTTTTTTTTTACATTCATCATTTGATAAGTATTTTCAATTTTTCATTATTAAAATTAATATACTATCATTCAACTGTATACTTCTATCTTAAATTATTTAAAACTAATAATATTTTGGACCCAATATATTTTACTTATCCAAGAAAATCATACCATTTGTCTTAATATTTTATAATAGAAGATGTATATTATATCATTGTGAAAAAACTATAAACTTAAAAGATAAAATCAAATATAAGTAGTTGAATTAATTAAAATAAAATATAAATTTATGAATATATACAATTTAAAAATATAAAAATAAATAAATTGGCCGTGCAACGCACGGGTGTAATTCTAGTATATATATATTTCAAGGAATAGATTCATATGGATAGAAGTAGAACCAAAGGTAGGCTCTGCTCAGTGCTCACCATCGAGGTGGCGAGCTTTGATAATTTTTTTTTTGTCAAACTAATTTCTTGGTCTTTATTTTTTCTTTTAATTTTCATCTACTCCCTCCCCGTCCCATATGAATTGTCCATTTTGCTTTTGGCACAATAACCAATGCGAGTAGAGATAGAGAAAATTAGTATTTTATTAGTGAGTAGGTATTATTTTCCCATTTTAATTAAGTGGACAATTAAATAGGACGGACAAAAAAATGAAAGGTGGACTATTAAAGGACAAAAAAATGAAAGGTGGACTATTAAAGTGGGACGGGAGGAGTATATATTAAACATAATTTTTCATTATAAAACAAAAGTTGATATAGAACCGAGTTGTAGGCCGCAAGTTGGGTTGGAAATGATTTATCTATATACTAAAGCAAAAAGTCTCTACCAAAATTATTCCCACCTAAAAATATGTCAAATTTATTCCACTCATTTTTTTTTCTTTTTCTTTTATTTTTACGGCAGTTTTTTTTTCCCTCTTCAATCCTCAAGTCTTTTTAATATATACACATTTAATTGCATTATATATTTTTAATATTTATAATTAATCTTTTATACTCAAAGATTAAAATTAAATATTTAATTTATAGAATTATAATTTATTTGATACTTAACTCTCCTATATATTTAGCATCTCATTCTTTTTAATGATACAAAGATTTTACACCATAAGATATATTATTATCTATAATAATAATAATAATAATATTATATTGTTATAAAACATAATATACTATACATTATAAAAACTTTAATGAAGTTTATAACAAGATTATTTTATTATTAAATATTTAAAAACGATAATCATTCATTACTTCATAATTCCACTAAATTTTAGTAAAAGACAAAAATGTAACTATTTATACACCTAATCTTTCATTATTTCAGAACCACATCCATTAATTCACGATCATAAATATAAAATTCATAGAATAATTAAATCATTCATAAAAATTTTAAAATTAAAATGCAATATTATATAATATCTCTAATTAAAAGTATATAATTTTGAATATATGTATATGTATAACTTGCAAACAACTTTTTAATAACTTTCTTAATATTTCCAACGAAGCATGATTTTCAATTAAATTTGCATATATATTCAAGAGTGTCATTTAACTTCAACGGTGACAATTTTCACAGATAATTTCCTATGTAATGATAACTAATAAAAGTCAAGGTCAGTCATTGAAATAAATTCTTTTTTTAAACATCTTATTTTCAATCATGGAGAATTATATATTGTTCTTTCATGAACAATGTGTCAAATCTTAAGATTTTAATTTGTAAATCCAACAAATTAAAACTTTAATTTGTAATTCCAACTATATTGAAATAGCATATAACAAAATATAGTGTTGAAAAAGATATTTTTTCAAAATTTATAATATTAGTTTCATTTTAATTATAAAGCATTTATATACATACAACTATATATGCAGTGGCGGATATACAAATAATTAAATAAAAATATAAACCCATCATAATTACACAACACATAAAAAATCAATACTACAATTAATCTTATAATTTATATAAATCTAAAATGTAAAATTAAGTGACGAAATTCTCAACCCTTCACACCATCTTTTATAGCCTTCATTTTTTAAAAAAAATTACTCGATAAAATAATTATTTCATAAAATGGAAGGTCTCAGGTTAGGCTTGCCTAATTATTTAGGCGAGTTTTATCTATTAACCCAAACTCAAATCCTATTTGGATGGGTGAACTCATTTGAGTATGGATAAAACCCGTCTAAACCTTTTAGGTCTGCCTAACACAAGTTTTTGCCATCATAAAAATGTCACATCCTTCTATTACTAAAACCGATAAAAAAAAAATCTTTTGGAAGGGCTGAAGCCTACCTGGGTCTCTTGATAAATCCTTCTTTGATAGTATGTAGTAAATTTGTGCTTATTGAAAATACACATTAATTTGATAAAATCATACATAATGTTTAATGCACATATATAATTATTCTAGTGAAACAAAAAAAATTATATTAATCTAGGAAGTAAATTAGATATAAATCAATTCATATGGTTCGCGATCAGATTCATATAACATACGAACAACAGGATGTTAGAAAAATCGCATCAACTCTGCTCCATGGAGGGGTAAAGGTTGCATCCGTTCAGCAGTTAAGCTTCGCGATCCATTAGTTTATGTAAGATGGGCTGTCATTATATTTAAGACATGCTGAATGAATCAAATTCAAGACAGTGACAGTGACAGTGCAAACTTGCATCATTTGTGAGTTAATGTTAATGCAACAACTGTGAATTTCAACAAGATAACATACCGGGCAAGATCGATGGGATTTCAGTCCCTGGTGTAGTTCATGCCACGATATTAAAAGCTTCACAGGGCGGAACTCAGCAGATTGGCCGTGCCCTCTGTTATCCTCATACGAGATCAGTCCACGTTCCACAAGATGCTCAAACGCCTGAAAGTAGTGACCATTTTCAAATGAAACAATAACCATTAACTCATCTTAAACATCAAGTACCCGCAAGCAAACATCCTTTGCATAATTGTCCGATGTTTTGAAGTTGTCTTGTATGCTTCTGTATTCTGCAATGACAAGGACCCCGGTCAGTAGGAGTTCTTAGAAGAGGCTAGAAAGAAACAACTAACCAATTTGAGCACACCTTTCATTATAGAATTAAAGTTGCGCAACTCCTGCTCCTTGATTTCCAACCGTCTCATGCAAACTAGAACATAAAGTTCTAAAATGGAGCAATCTGCACAAACAAGTCGGATATTTAGAGACCAAGAGAGACGTTGGTTGGGTATGCAGATTTTCTTTTCTTTTTTCTTCTTCTCAAGCATTTAGCTGGTGTAAGTTTCCACCATAACACAAGACTGATGCTGGAGTTTAGAATCGTAAAAGGATAGCATGCCTGCTCATATTATAAGTTTTCTAAAGACAAGCCAACTTTTTTTTAAAAAAAAATAATAAACAAAACTAAACAAACAAACAAACATGTCGATATTCAAGAAATATATGCCACTACAACTCTTTTATGTAACTCCCAGAAATAACAATCCAATCGCCAGTTGAACAAGGCAAAAATAAGTTTTCTTTCTGAGTCCTTTTTACTTATCAATCAGAAGATTCAAGTCATTTTTATCAAATTTCATTTTCCTCAACTATTTTTTTCATTTAATATTCCCTTACTTCTGAGGTGCGAGTTATCTTGAGGTCCTTTGCAAATGGTTTCAAGAATTTGAATAACTAGAGAATTCTCACGACAAGATTTTAAGTCAATAAAATTATATGGATGGAATCAAGAGCAACATACAAGTTCATGGAACACAGGTGGTCATAAAAATAGTTCATGGGACATAAAAAAATGGATAGTGTCTTCAAAAACACACTCTTTCAAGTTCATCGAATAGTGGAATACAGATGCTAAAAAAGGAGTTCATGGAACACCAAAAAAATGGTATTGCCATCAAAAAAGAGAAAGAATCTCAATTATATATATTACATTAAGTGCCTTATTGGCAGCAAAAGATAGAACCTACACACCTTTTAAAGCCTCCATCTTTGGCTGTCTTTGTATGCTTGCAAGTGCTGATTTAAAATTTTCAACTGACAGGGAACCAGAACTCAAGTCCATTTGACAAACAGCAAAGAACCTAGTAATATGTAAAGTTATTGAGGAGCAATTGAAAATACTCTACATACAAAAGATGATACATCAAAAACATGAGCTACACTTACAAAAATCTCAATAGATGGCCGACAGTTGAATCAGAATAACATAACTTATCAATGATCCCTTTGAATTCTTCATCTGCTAAAATGTTCTAGATAAGTCAAGGAACTCTAATTATATTTATTCATTAGCTCAATATTAAAAAATCATGCATTCCACGGAGACTTAAAACCATGAGCTGAGAATTTTGTTACAAAAGTGCCTGGTTCTCATACAAGATAGCAACATCAAAATGTCATTAAAGAAAAAAGAGGAAAAATGGGAAGAAACAAACAAAAATCCAGCTAATATGCTGGATGGACATGTCGTATTAAAATGGAAACTTCAAATAGCATGCGGATAGAAAAGAAGTTTATATGCACAGCAAATGATATGGAGATTGTAACTCACCCTATCATGCATAAGGTGATTTATTTGAGGTTCATCCTTAATAAGTGAAAAATACCATTCATGTGCGGGTTTGTATACATATATTTGCGGATAATTATTATTTCTTCATGATCAGGGCATATATTTCCACAAATTATGGCCAAATATAAATTTTAATTTCTGATTCAGTCTGTCTGAATACATTTCAAGTTACCATAGTAAGAGGCAACAAAGATCATGATGATCATAGTAATGTATACTAACACAAATACACCCCTCTGTTTTAAACAAGGATGACACAAAAGGATTTAGAACAAATTGACAATCTTGTAAGACCACTCTTCTAAGTGCCCTCCATCCATTAACTTAATCAAAAGTTGTTGCTAGATAGCCTGCTTTTTCTAGTTAACATAAAGAAGAAAGATTGAAACTCAGGCTTAATAGCCAGTAAGACATCATTACTTTTAATCAATTCAGCATATCTTTGTAGCTCATTTAGAGAAATTCTCATTTTATTTTTAAGAAAATCACTTAACGCAACTATTGAGGATTACTCAAGCAAAGGATACAAGTAGTTTTGCATTAAAAGCGTCTCTGAAACCGTCTGGAAGCCTTGAATCTACTGGCAATAGTAGAATGTGCTCTAAAAGTCTGCATGTTAAACAAAACATTATATTAGAAATATTGTAAAGAGTCAGCACAATGTGATTGAATCAAGAAGCAAATAATTTACCTATTAAAATCTTCCCGAGAGGGTGGAAGAAACAAAAGTTTCCTATGTGAAAAACGAGACCCAACTCTTTTCTCTAACAGCTGGTCAGCATCCTACAAACACAAACCAGGTCTAAATCTTTTCTCTCAGAAGTTGGAGCATAGTTCAAATAAATGAGTTTTCTAAACTTTGTCTTAATATCACAGGATGCATCAATAACCACTGGCGCTAGTACTAGACATCCAAAGAAAACAATAAAAAATCAAAACTGAGACTAAGAAGCTATAGACATTAGTTCTACAGGTAAGAGCTGTGCAGTTATATCCAATATACATAAATATAAAAAAATGATTCATATATATGCTCAAACACATGTAATGCTTACCAACCGGCAACTCACTCCTACTACAACAGCTTGTGATGCAACAGATTGCATTGCATCAAGCAAACTATAAAGTAGCCGTTGTTTTCCCTGCATGCATAATTAATTGACTTAAGAGATTGGTACAGAAATTAAGCCGTAACTCAATGTATTTGAAGGTGTTTTACCTGTGTAAAAAGGTCAAACTCTTCTAGCACAAAAACAATTGTTTTATGTGCCAACCCACACTCCCTGGTTCAGTGAAATGTATGAGTCCAATACAATCTTACAACATAAAGAACAAGACGTTCTCTATATGCAAAAAGCCATACAGGAACCACAATTGACTTACCGTAACATGGACAACAAGAATTGAGAATTTTCATCAAATGAGGCCTGCCAAGTTATATAAAATAAGAGGTAAATTCGTGAGACAGGTGTGTCTCTAAACTTATACTAGTACAATAATTTACCATTTTAGAGAACTGTAACTGATGTTCCATACACAACTGCTTAGCTATCTCCTGCATGAAAAATGAGTAGGAAAAATAAGGGGCAGATAAAAAAATTGCACATAACTCAAGTGTTACACTGCACACAGATAGAACAAAAATTCAGCTATACCACCAAATGGGTCTATTTCTACCAAATGATCAAACAAGGGAACAAACAGCATACACAAGTTAAAACACTTTTTTTCCCACCCCACCCAAATGTTTCCATTGAAGCTCATACCGATGATCTATTGGACACAAGCAAGGCGCTTAAACCACTTATGCCCCGAGCCGGGTAGTTTTTATACTAATGAAAAAAAAAAAAAAAGAAGAAGAAACAAAACTTTGTAACCACACATAATCCAGTGTATAGCAGAATAATATGTCTCCGTATTTGTATTTCCTTTATACCTGAATTTCATGTTTCGATGGGTATCTGAGAAGAGAACTTGAATCACATGATTGAACAAGTTCCCTGAGACGCTTTTTCAAGTATGCTATTTATAAGCTAATTTGACATTTAAAACGATTGGTAAACCTTTTAAAATATCAGAATCATTTATGCATCACACAATATATGCTTTGTTATGAAAACAAAGGGAGAAGAACAAGCTAAATCTTGCATATCTTAAAAACTATACTCTCATTAACTTTATACGGTGTAATATCGTAATTGACTGGTAGTCGTCAGTTTGTAATGGCACAGTTTTGCATACAAGACTTTCTGGTGCCTACATAGAACCTATAAAGTTCAAAATTTCGGTTAAAAAGAAACACTACGCTAAGTGTGAAGTAGGATAATTTTACCTTTATTGCACAATTGTTGTCGCTGTGTAGAAGCCCATTGAGCTTAACCTGAAATAGTACAGCAAGCTTATCATAACCAAATTCAGACACAAAAAATTAAAATCACTTGTCATTCTCACTAACAACACAGCCTTTTAACCACAAAATTCATACCACAGTTATCATGTCTGGATGCTCTTTAAGTAGGTCCTCAATTACTAGCTCCAGTATCTAACCAAAACAAAGGAAGCAAAATCACATATACACGAACCGTTGTAATTCAAACACTCCAAAAATCAAGAAAAAGGGAGTTGTGACGCACAGCCATTTTCCCACATCCACGAGCACCCAATAGCAGAACAGAGTTATTACATGCCTCGGTCACCGAAGTTGATATTATGTACTTCAACTTACTGCAAAAGAAATTTCGCTCAAACAAAAAATAATTTAAATAACTAGACATTGTATGGTTCACCCCATAAATGAAATGAAATTGAAGCAATATGAAAAATCAAATTGATTTCCATTGATGGGGGAAGACTATACTGTGCTGAAAAAAAAGGGGAAAAAAAAACCTCCGCGTCAACTAAAGTCTACAAATAGAAAACATAATTGTTCTTGCAGGCGTCAATTGATTCCGAGAAACAACAATGTTCTCCCGCAAACCCACAAATCGTATGTAGATCATGTTTGCCCGCTCGGAACAAGTTCATCCTGGCCTAGAATCCTGCTTTCTAGAAGATACCAGCGAGAGAGAGAGAGAATGAGAACCTGTAGTTGGAGTCGGGGAATTGGGAGAAAAACGAGAAGACGAACGATGGATCACATATATTGCTTCTGATGATGATTTTGGCTACTTCCGCCGCATTTTCCAAACCCATTACTACCGCTGCTTCAATGTGATATCAAAATGCTTGAGGATGCAGAAATTGAAAATGGCGGGAAAGTTGAGTCGGCGTGGTGTTGCTGCGTATTCACACGAATGCTGCATTGAGCGATTCGATCATCTCATCATTTATATCCCCAAATCCTTGTTTATAGGGTATAACTGGTATTTTATAGTTTCCCCACCGAAATCCAAAATTTAGAAAGAAAAAAAAACTACCCGCTGAAAAAACTACCTGCAGTAAAACTCCCTTCTAAGTTCTATGATAATAGCAGCCTTTTTGCCTTTTACCCTGAATAAGGCTGGCCGTCCGAAACCTACCATAACCTAGGCTAGATTGGACTTATTTTATAAATATTTTTTTATAAAAAAAATTTAATTAAGCAGATGCAGATTCAGGCACAGACTTTAATATAAGCATATAAAACTTGATAGGCTGGCCTATATAAATAATTATATACTTCCTCCGTCCCATGCGTATAGTCACATTTCTTTTCGTCACGATAATTAAGAGTTGTGAATTTAGAATGAGTTAGTGAGATTAATATTTTATTATTTTATTGTTAAGTATGAAAAATTCGTCATTTTTAGAAATGTGACAATTTGGTTGGGACGTCCGATTTGGTAAGTGTGATAATTCTATTGGAACGAAGGGAGTATTATCTAATTGATAAAATATATTTATTATTTAATTATATATATATATATAAATACATATATATAATTTAAAAATAAAAAATATATTGATTAATTTATTTGTTACCAAATAATAGAATAATATAAATACTATACATATTTAATGTTGAAATTATATGATATATTTATAATTTAATAAATAAAATATAATTATAAATATAAAAATAGCCTCAAATAGGCTAAGAATCAAGCCTATTTAACTTAAAAGACCATACTCAGGTTTGCGAAAAACCCTACGGTAGGTAACAAGTCATGCTCGGGCCTCTTTCAATTATAGCAGGCTCAAACCTATCGAGTCAAAGCCCAGCCTGACCCGACATATTTTCACCCCTACGGCCTCAATCCAACTGCCAAGTCAGCATAATTGTGTGGGTCCCAGAGGTATTTCTTTTTTATTCTTTAATTATGAACCAATAAGATAATTAAATTTGTCACTATTCTGTTGATTAATTAATTTTGTATGAATATATTACTAGAATTGTTATATCTTTTAAATAAAAAATATATCAAAATTTATAATTTTTTATTATTTACAAAAAATCTCGTCCATAAATTTGATAACATCAACGATCCAGATTACATAAAAATTTCAACAAAAACGCGGCATTTTATCCTCATTTTACTTCATTAAAAGACAACATAGTCATTACGAACAATGAATTAACTTCAGCTATGTTCATCTTATCTACGATATACTTCATTTTATCCATAATCTATTTCATTAAATTCAAAAATAATATCTGTTATTCGAAGTTATACTCGTATGATTCATTATATCTACTGAGATATTCATTTTAGATATTATGCATTATGATGTGAGTTTCTTTTGATAATCTTCACTTAGGTTTTGCAAACATTTTCATATGTTTAATTAACAATCTAACAACTTTCTCTTTCCTTGGCATCTTCAAACATATTTTTTTTCATTGATGAATTGTTATAATTAGCAATTGAGTCATCCAAATGATTTGTGAAATTCATTCGATACTTTAAATTTCTTCCTTTGTAAGGCTTCATCGTATCAACACATTCTGGTATAAATGAACCTGATAACAAATAAAATGAACAGCATGTTACTAAAAATAAAATCAATAAAAAGTAATAAAAATGAATAATCGGAATTTACTAAAAATGAAGTTGTAATACCAAATAATGAATAACACAACACTTCAAATGAATAATAAAAAAGTAAAAATGAAAGACTTAAAAAATTGTTTGTAACTTATCGCGAAATTATAACAGCAAAAGAAATATGAACTTAGAAAGCGCGAAAATTTAGAATTTAACCTTTAGAACCAACACCCATAATTCATGGAGGAGTGGAACGAGAGGCGATGGATTGATAGGGGGATTGGTAACATCAGCAGATCAGATCCGATCGCCAAATTTTATGAATTAACGAGGATAAAACGAAGATGAAGATGAATTAATATTGTGAAATATCAAAACTTATTCAACAAGGCAATCAAAATCTCATAGAAAATCGAAAAGAAAAGGAATTATAGATCCAAATCGAATGAAAGAAGGAAACCCAAAAAATCATTTATTTGAGGGAGATACCATAATTAAAATTGGTTAAATGACAAATATACCCTTAAATATGTAGTAATGAAGTACGCGGAGGATAAAATGCAAACGGAAATTGTTATAGCTTGACCGCATATCTTGTGCAATCAATGACTGAAATTTATTCTCATTTCTTACATTAACATCTATTCTCATATGATTTAACATATATATATATATATATGGGTGTGTTAAAGTGACAAGTACCCCTTTAGATGGGAGAAAAAAATGGATCTAGGCCCTTTATTCCTAAATTTGATGGTTAGGATCAAATTTAAAAATTAAGATTTAGATTTGATTACAGGTTATTTTAGTCATTTTTTGATAGAAATTAGATTTGACTTATATAATATTAGAAATTAGATTTGACTTATATAATATTAGGAAACCAAATCTCATAATTATCTCTCTTCATAATAGGTTAATTGTTTTCTATTTATTCTCTCTCCTCTTATATTTTTGTAAATTTTTAAATAATCATAATTCATTCAATTTAAATTATTTTTTCATGTATCAGATATCAAATTAAATATAATTTAATTATCTTTAAAACGAAATCCTTATTGGATATACTTTGAATAAGATATCATAGTAAAAATAAAAATTAGTGAGTTTATTCATAAATAATGTATTAGTGCACTGATAATGCAACATAAAATAATGGTTATGTAAAACTGTAACATTAACAAGTTGAATTGAATAATACAACAAAATATAAAGAGTAATGCAATAATTAAAACTAAATAATGCAACAAAATATAAAAGATGAGCAATGATTTATCTTAAGTTGAATTGAATAATGCAACAGAATATAAAGTTTAGACAATAACATAAGTAAAACTGAAACATTAATAAGTTAAATTGAATAGTGCAACAAAATATAAAGGATAATGCAATAAATAAAACTAAATAATGCAATATTATATAAAGTATAATGTGATGACATATGTAAAGTGACATTAATAAGTTGAATTGAATAATGCAATTTAATATTAAAGATAATGCAATAACCAAAATTAAATAATGCAAAATATAAAGGACGTCGTATGTAAAACCGTAACATTAATAAGAATAATTATATAATGCAACATAATATGAAGGATAATGCAATAACTACAACTAAATAATGCAACATGATAAATAATGAAATAACGTATGTAAAACTGAAAAATTACAAAGTTTTATTTTTTTACTATGATTTTTTATGCTAAACATATGCAATATGGATTTCGTTTGAAAGATTATTAAATTATCTTTAATTTGATATATGATACATAAAAAATAATTTAAATTAAGTGAATTATGATTATTTAAAGTTTTATAAGAAGTTTAAAGGAGAGAGAATATTAAAAACAAATACAAACGTTAGTTGGAGAAGAGAGAGATTATAATATTATTTGTAACCATCATATTTTATTTACCTAAATATCCTTAATTATAGTTTAATAAAAAATAAATATAAAATTTAAATCTTATCTCAACCATTAGATTTGACAAATCAAATTTACATATTTATTCTCTTCTCCTATCTAAAATAGACTTTTGATAGGATCACCACTCTCTCTCTCTATATATATATATTAATTTTAAATTAAGATATATATAATAAATATATATTATTTTCTATAAAAATTGTCCATCTTTAAGGAAATATATATTTTTTCAAATCTTCTCATATCTAAGAGTGATAATTTTCCTAACATGAATTTTAACGTATATATATTTTTGTGTGTATTATTATTAATCTTCATATCTTATCATATCCAAAACACAATGTTTGTTAGAAATAAAATATACGTTAAATTTTGTAACTTGATTATATTTTTATTGGAATTAATATGTAATTTTATTTCCTTGTAATTATATATATATTTTTAATTTATATCAATTTTATTTCAGTAATAGCTTTATAAGTAATATATTTTTTAAATTACTTACAAGTTTGTTTTTATTTTAAAAAATAAAGTAAATAAAACAATAAAATAATTATATATATTATAGTTGAGTGATAATGGATAAACTTTATAAAAATATTGTAGTTGAGTTGAAGTGTTATTATTGACGTGGAAGTGAGTAATAAAATATTACTCACTCCGTCCCGGTGAAGTAGTCCCAGTTCACCGGGGCACAATAACCAATGTTAAAGTGATTAGGGATGTTTAGGGATTTAATTAGTTAGTTGATTAATAAAAAATAATAAAAAATAAAAGGCAAATAGTTAGTGGATTTAATTCGTTGGTTGACCAAAAACCTTCCCCCACACCACCGGGCCGTCGCCTGCAACGAGGGGCGACGAGACACCGTCAAAAAGAAGTTCTATGGAGCTCATCATTGCGGTAGAGAGATCTGGCGAGAGAGAGCGATGGCGGCGGAGAGAGGAAGAGCGATGGCCGCGGAGGGAGGGAGAGCGATTGCCAGAGTGAGGGAGAGCGATCGCTGCGGAGAGAGGGAGGCAACGAGAAGAGAAGGGTCTAGAGAGAGGGGGGGGTGTGCGGCGCAAGATTGTAAATGCTAGGGTTTGGGGGTTGGGGGATTTTTGTTAATTTAATTAGTATAATTTAATTAATATTAATTATTCCTAATCTTCCCTAATTTTAGAAACGGGACAAGGAAAAATAAGAAACGGGACTACTTCGGGAGTAAAAAAATTGAATTGTTAGATAATTGGAGCGATACATTTTTTTTGCAAGAAGGTTTTTTAATTAAACGGATAGGGATTGAAGTTAAAAATATATGTTTAGTCACTAAATCAAATGCAGATCCATTTACTGACAACGAAAAACAATCAACGATCATGGCAGGAGTCCCGAAGAAGAAGAAGCTTTTTCTTTGTAAGGGAAGGTGAAGAAAACGTTTAAAATTCAGTGAAATGATTTCTCATTCTCCCCATTAAATAATTTTTATTTTATTTTTCATTTAGTTCCCCATACCAACCATCGGGGCCTACTGAAGGCGCACAATAGAATACTTGGCAATTTCTCCAATAAAATGCGCCATGCCTGGCTCCCAAAAATATCGCACATCACGCTCATTTGAGCAATTCGACATTCATTACATTCAGCTGCGAGATCTTCTCAACACTACCAGAAATCGGCAATGGCAACTACGGGAGCCTTCGTCTATAGCACACACCTTAAAAGCAACAACCTCTGTTTCAACTGCTTGAACTCGAATCCCCTACCGAGAGCTATCCTACGTACTGATCAGAGGAAACCCAGGTTACTTGCGTTCTACAACAAGAAGAGTTTCAAGAAATTCAGCAGAATTGTTTGCGCGGCCATTGAAGATATGACGAAGAACCAGCGTGAAATCAGCGCTGCTGAAGATATAGCTGGTATAGTTGACTGATTTCTTGAAAAAAATTTATTAGGAAACAATTTGGGTTTCTTAAGTATGTGGTGCGAGTGTTATGTGTGTTGTTTTGGAGCCCTTCATCTTGCAATTTCATTTGCTGTATGTAAAGGAGTAAGATTTTCAAACTGCCTACACTTGAGCTATATTTGGTCCTGCAAGTAGGGTTTTTGGGTGATAAACAAAGATTAGCTAATGGTTTGTTCTCTGGGTGCGAGCTTGGAGACTGGAGAGCAATGATTTCTTTGATTACGATGCTTTTAGTACCTCGAGATAAATACTGTCTTAGCTTATGTAGTCATAGTTGACTAACATATTTAGGCAGAAGAACTTTGAACTATGATCGGTGTTTAGGTTCTGATTTTGAAGCTTGATATATTATCCAGTTTAAATTCAAGTCATTGCTGCAACTAAAGACCAGATACTTCCCCAGCCTCACCCACAAACGTAAATATTGAAAGGGGACTGTAATTTGGGATATCAGGAAACTGTTCACTTGACTTGATTGCACTAGTCTTATCTTTTTTCTGAATTCATGAATTGTAAGTATTTTTGTCATGCAAACATCGTGGCCATATAATGATGATTAAGAAATGCCTGTTGCAATTTATAGAAATAGAATAATGTGGGCGTTGTTAAAGCACTTCAAGTTAAGGGGCTTGATTCTGTCACCAATTTCCTTGCTTGAATGGCTAAAAAAGGGTGCACCAAATTAATTCAGTCTGTTCACTGGGCAATCACCCTTTCAATTCTAAGTTTTTGGATGATATGGCTCTAAAAGTTGTAGGGCAAGTCTCTCTCCGGCATATGCTCCTAGGACTGAAACCTACAGATAAAGTTTTATGGTCTGCTTGTAAAGAGAAGAACTTCTGATGATTAAAAAAAATCTTTACATTTCTGTTTCCACCCAAATGTCTTTTTAAGATAACAAATGGGTTTGTGTCAGATGAGAGATGGAATTGTGCTATTTGATTATAACAGCAGCATACACATATTGAAGCTTATAAGCTCAACATTGTCTAAGATATCAGAGCTTATGAGATCCTTCAAATAAGCTTAGCCAAACACTGTGTTATGTGCAAGTTCCACCACAAACATCTCATTTCACTTGATTACCATTGAAGTTATAGGTGTCCACGTACATTACTTCTAAAGACTTCAGTCTGTGTGTGTTCTATTGTGTGGTTTTGCAGGATATTGCATTTTTATGTATTTTTTCCTTTCAACTTCTATAGTTGAATTTCTGCACTTTAAGCCTTTTTTCCTAGGAACCTTAGATTTTAAACTATGATCTTGTGCTACAGATTCTATTGATAAGGCAACAGAAAATCCTTTCTTAGACAAGGAGTCAGATGATGAAGGAAATTCAATTTACAATTTTCTTTATCCTAGTAAAGAGCTTCTCCCAGATGATAAAGAAATGAGCATATATGACCATCTAGAGGAGTTGAGAGAGAGACTGTTTGTCTCGGTCTTGGCTGTTGGAGGTGCTATGCTTGGTTGTTTTGCATTTTCTAAGGAACTCATCATGTTTCTTGAATCTCCAGTGAGAGAACAAGGAGTTCGCTTTTTACAATTAGCCCCTGGAGAATTTTTCTTTACATCTCTGAAGGTTTGAGCTCATCATAGCATTATTCTTCATTTAATTGAGCCATTGTATCTTAACTTTTTGCTTTCCTGAGCACTACCAATCGAAAATATTATTGTTCAAATATTTCATTACCTGCTGAAATTTATGGAATTCCAACTTCTAGCATACAAGTCGCATCACATTTTATTGTCTATTTATTTATACTTAATGACAGTTTGCAATGATTTATATAGTCATTTTTGTGTTACCTTTTTTGCCCTGTTATATATGTCCACCTAGATGCTGGCTCTTTGAGTAAATGTAATTATTACTCCTTAAAATCATTTTTGCAGTTTGGTAATATGGTAGATTCAAATAAAATAAACTCATGTAATGCTTTAAAGGATCCTTGTTAACTTTATATGTCTTCACCAGTCACGTTTTTTTCTATTTTGAAGCAGGGAATAGTATACCAGTGACTTTTGTGATAGTTAACTAAGATCAAATAGTTATTGTCTCCACCATGATCTTTTATCCTACCTTCTGCCTTATGCTTGTTGACATTTTGAATGTCATCGTTACTAATTCAAATGTCTCGTAATTGCATAGACACACTAGTGTTCTTAAACTCTGTATGTTTCTGGATAGTTCTTCCTTTGTAATGTTTAATCATCTCCAAGTTTGAAGTTCGAAGTGATTATTCCTGTGAAATGTTTTGTTTTGGTGTTTTGGTTCATTGAAGGGAGAAAATGGATTATACTGAAATATTTAAATGATCTCCATCATGGTCTTGAGCAAAACATAGATTTGCAGTGTCCAGTTTGTCATTTCTTTAGCAGATGTGACGTACTGCCCCTACAAAGAAAAGTTTCTTTTGTACTTTGAAGCTATGAACGACATTTGTGCACTAAAAGTAATATCACCTTCTATGCAGGTATCAGGATACTGTGGCCTTCTAGTGGGTAGTCCTGTAATCCTTTATGAGATCATAGCCTTTATTCTTCCAGGTTTGACAAAGGATGAGAGAAGATTTCTGGGGCCCATTGTCCTGGGGTCCTCAATTCTTTTCTACGCAGGCATCATCTTCTCTTACTATGTCCTTACCCCAGCAGCCTTGACATTCTTTGTTAGCTATGCGGAAGGGGTTGTTGAGTCATTGTGGTCCATTGATCAATACTTTGAGTTTGTCCTCGTGCTCATGTTTAGTACTGGATTGTCTTTCCAGGTAACACTTTGTTCTTTGTGTTAATTACTGCACTGTTCTTAGTTTCTCTTAAGTATGTAATTCATTCCTAGAGAAAAACAAAAGTAATCCATGAGACGGAATTAGTTACAGGTGAGGATAAAAGAAAGACCAAAAAGTGTATCTTATTGCTAATTATAGTGTGTCGTGCAATCCAGTCTTTGAACACGAAGGTTCTTCATTGCTGGAAAATAATTTCTGTAGGACAAGCTCGATTTTGCTTTTGTTTATGAATTCTGAAGATTTGTTTGTAGCTCTTTCAGGGGCGGGCTCTTCTCTGGGGCTTATGATGATTTGATTCCCATGCTTAAGCTAGAATGTCTATATTGTTTTTAAATGAACAAAACAGAATGTTATAAGCTTGGGATTGATGATTTGGACTTCCCCTGTGCAGGTTCCAGTCATACAGCTTCTTCTTGGACAACTTGGGTTGGTTACCTCTGAGCAAATGTTTTCGATATGGAGATATGTGGTGGTAGGTTCAGTAATCGCAGCTGCAATACTCACACCATCAACGGATCCTCTTACCCAAATGCTCTTGGCTGGCCCCCTTATGGGTCTTTACTTAGGCGGCGCGTGGGTGGTTAAACTTCTCGGCCGATGATTTTGAAGTCGAATGAATACAACATAGCAAGATTTCAGTGTAAACCTCCCACTATTACCTATACCAATTCCACTTTGCTTGTGTTTCAGTACATGTAGGTATCCTGTGCTGCTAATTATGAGTTCAGCTATTTCAGTTGGTCTTGTTAAAGATAGTTTTTTTTGTTGTTGTTTGTTGTCCCTATAATCTATTTATCTCCAACTTTTATTTTATTTTTTTTTATTTTACTTTCTGCACACTTTTGGTTGCTTCAATTTGTTGTTTTGGGCAAGTTACTTTTGTATTTAAAGGAAAATTATTATAATTTACATAGAATAAAGATATAAAATTTACGTAGCCGACGTCCAAATTACACAGCATAGAAATAACTATAAAAACCCTTGATGAGGAGGAAGTGACTACTACAACCAGGATTTAAAATATTGAGTAGTCAAATTGATTTCATTTGGAAAACATGTTTATATTTATGTTCTTAATTAATTACATTTATATTTATATAATTGATGGGATATTATTATCGTAAGTTAAAGCTTTCAGATAAAGAATTGCAGTTTTATAGTTGGAGATTCTATTGTAGATTAGAGTTATGTTGAGATGCTCTAATAAAAAACTAAGTGAACACGCTTTTGATTTAGTCGTCTTCTTCCTTTCTTCCAAGATTAAAAATCAATAATTCCATTATTTTATTGTAACGGATCAAGTATTAAAATCTGAGAAAACTAACCAAACATTGAAGATGAGAGAGAGTGAATTAGATCGTCTAATTCCAAACGAAGAAATCAGAAGCCATGATCGAGATGAAGATGAACGCAGAGGATTTATGGAGGAAGTGAAGCTGCAGCTGGGATTGGCTTTGCCTCTCATCGCAGTAAACATGCTGCAGTATTTCTTACAAGTCATTTCTGTGATGTTTGTTGGACACCTTGGGGAACTGCAGCTCTCCAGCGCCTCCATGGCCACTTCTTTCGCATCCGTCACTGGCTTCAGTGTGTTGGTAACTGCTCCGAATCTTCGAGTATACGTAGTTTGGACTTTTAACTTACATGCGAATGAAGATTTTAAGTGAAATTATGTGCTTAAACTTGAAGCTAGGAATGGGGAGTGCATTGGAAACTCTGTGTGGTCAAGCCTATGGCGCGAAGCATTACCAGATGGTTGGTGTTTATACTCAACGCGCTGTTGTGATTCTTCTAGCGTTGAGCATCGGCCTTGCAGTGATCTGGTACAACACCAGCTTCATTCTGGTAAGTCTAGGTCAGGATGAAGATATCTCTGCCGGAGCTGGTGAGTTCAACCGTTGGATGATACCTGGCGTTTTCGCCTACGCCATCCTCCAATGTCTCATCAGGTTTCTGCAGGCGCAGAACAATGTAGTTCCTATGATGATGAGCTCAGGGGTGACTGTTGTTTTCCATGTATTCTTGTGTTGGCTGCTCTTGTTTAAACTCCAGCTCGGAATCAGAGGGGCTGCTGTGGCCAACGCGGTCTCCTACTGGATTAATGTCGTGTTGTTGGCATTCTACATTAAGTTGTCTTCTGCTTGTGCACAATGTTTCACTGGTTTTTCAACAGAAGCTTTTGCTGATGTGCTTGGTTTTCTGAGCCTTGCAATCCCTTCAGCTATGATGATTTGGTAAACATACCTTCTTCCTTTTTCCTTTCACACAACACTAGTTCTCTTTATTCTCTGAGTTTGCATTGTATGTTGTAGCCTAGAATATTGGTCTTTTGAAATGGTGGTTATTCTATCCGGTCTTCTTCCCAACCCGAAACTCGAGACGTCTGTACTCTCAATAAGGTCTGTACCTGCACTGCAGAAATCTATGGCCTTCCAAGTTTTCACATAACTTCGCATTTCATTTGTTTGAGCTGTGTTTTGACAGCCTTAATACCTGCTGGATGGTGTATATGATATCTGTTGGGCTTGGTGGTGCAGTAAGGTGAGGTTTCACAACAGAACAATTTTTTTAATAGTTTCACTCCAAGATTTGAACTACATTCATTTTTGAGGGTCACTCTTAATAAACTGATAGCACAAGGGTGTCAAATGAACTGGGCGCTGGCAACGCACAACGCGCTCGTCTTGCTGTATACGTAGCAGCCCTAATTGCAGCATCACAAGGTGTGGTAATCGGGACAACCACAATTCTGGTAAGAAATGTTTGGGGAAAGCTGTACAGCAACGAAAAGGAAGTAGTGGAATACGTAGCCAAAATTATGCCCCTGCTGGCATTCTCAGACTTCTTGGATGGTTTCCAGTGTGTGCTATCAGGTAGAGACTAAGGAAAGCAGTTGCAGAAACTCTTATTTATGAACACAAACTTGATGATAGATAGCTGCCAACTACAGGGGCTGCTAGAGGATGTGGATGGCAAACCCTATGTGCAGTCATCAATCTTGGGGCTTATTATGTAGTGGCGATCCCTTCTGCTGTGCTCCTCGCATTCATCTTTCATGTCGGGGGCATGGTAGGTCTCACAACATTGTCTGTAAATTTTGGAATTGCTGGCGAGCTGAAGCCTCAAATGGTCGTTGTAGGGACTTTGGATGGGGATCGTATGCGGACTTTCTGTTCAAGCAGTGGTTTTGATTATCATAAATCTAAGGACTAATTGGAATGATGAGGTACCCAATTTTCTCTCTGTGTTGGCTCATATCTATTACTATTAGTCTATTACTGCGACATGAGAATAATGTTTGGCTCTAACGAGTTCAGGTGTTGAGGGCCGGAAATCGAGTTCAAGCAACTTGAATAACCCACCTGATTCAGATTGAAGCTGCTGTCCCAACCCAAAAATTGGTCTGATGCTTTTGCTTGCAGTTCGATTCATTCTATGTAGATTTTAACAAGTTTGTCCATATCATAAATAGAAAACCATTTCTTCAAAATATAGTAATACCAAACTGCAGAGAGACTTCACTATACAAACTCATGAATAGGGTACTCCAATGGTAAAATAGAGTCTAGAATTCTAATACACGACACAATTCCCTAACAAACATTCAAGATAAAAACTGTGTCTAACCTTAAGAGCACTCGATGGAAGATTGGTTGGAAAGGGGCTCGTCTCCCTGCTTACTGGTTTCCGCAAGATGCTCCGGTGATGGGCAAGGCTGTTCTCCATTTTCATTCTTCTCTGGACAGAAATTAATCGGGAACTTTGTAACTCTAGGCTTGTCAGCTAAGATATTTCTCTGGACCTTATCAATTAAAACCTTCTGAGGCGGCTCTGCTTTCAGCAGCTCATCTTCGTAGTCATTATTGACGTAGTATCCTACTCGAACAAATTCTTGTCCCTGATAGGAGCAAGTCAGGAGCAGCACAGTGACTCCGATAATATCTCCCTCTTGAATTTTTGATGGATCTGGAGGGTCAGCCTGCGGATTTCTCGAGTTAGGACTAATGCATGATCGTATTTATTGAATCAACAATTTGAAGCGTAGGGTTTCATTACCTGGAAAACAAAGCGGTAATTGCCAACATTAACAGGCCCGACAAGCACGCTTTCTAGGACTTGGTCGTATGTTTCATCCTCAGCTGATCCAACATATATGAGCTTCCATTCTAAATCTGAAACAAATGCAGATCACTACAAGTTAAAAGCATGTGTAGGAGATCAAGTTTGTTGCTGCAGATCCTTAAAAAAAACAAAGGTGAGCGGAAGGAGGAGCTAAACAATACTTCAATATCATCTTATGTGAACATTCAGATCTGGCGCACTTCAGTGGCTAATAAGGATTTTAGATCTAAGGCTTGGTTCTTACATCTAGTGATTCCATATCATTACACAACCGAGTTAAGGCGTAAATGAAACTTCGACCGAACTATTAACATCAAACCCAAAGGATCGATGAATGCTTATTATTTGCGAAGAAAAATAATTTCATTTCAATAAAACGAGACAAGGTGAATCTGAAAAAAAAAACTTCACCACCAACAATGAAGACGAAGAAAATAAAGGAAAATTAGAGAAAAGTCGCGAAGTTTCAATAGGTTTACCGTCTTCAAGGGGAGTCAAGCACTCGTACGAGATCTCGAATTGAAAGGGGTCCACGAACGGAGCCGGATTACCCAAAACGGTGACATCTTTTAAGTTGACGGCGCTCATGGTTCCTCGAAGTCAAGTGCAACTGCGAATCTCGCGATTTGGGGAAAATCGCTCACATAAAACCCTAGGAATTGAACAAAGAACGAAAGCAAAGCGTGCAGATTAACAATTTATATACAGAGTAACAGAGGAAGCAAAATTATGGTTTGGCGGGAAAATTTTCGGCCGGCAAATGGGCAACCGCGAAAAGTCTGACTCCTGAAAAATCAAATATGCGTTTTCTACTCGAGTCGGGATTCGAGAGTAATTTCATCTGCCAAGGATGAAAAAGAGAGAAGGAAATAGCAATATCTTAATATTTGTTTTTATAAAAAAGAAATTTCTTAATAAATTTGGCAGCTTCTGACCAGAATGCCCTGGCATAATTTGAAATATTTTGCGTGGTGGGTATTTAAAACTAATTTCAATTCAGACATTCCAAATTTGTTGATTGTGGGTTATATGATATTTTTTTCCATATCGATATTTCCACTAATTACAATAATATCAAATTAATGTTATAGGAGTAATTATAAATTGAGAATAATTGACTTTTTCTTTTGTTCCTGTGCGTGAACATTTTTCAAATAACCATATTTCTAATTTACGAACGCAAGAAAATATAATCTAAAAAACTTATCAGTATTGGCCACGTGAACCCTACTGCTTCTCAAGTACACCCCACGCGCTCGCTAGAAAAAACATATCCCGTCTCTACCCCGTGGCCGCGGCGGCGATTTCTAGCCTCCTCCACGACCATCGCGCGCATTCTATACATACAAGCTTCTAAAAAATGGCGGTTACCATTCACTCGCCCACGCTCAGCTCCCATGTCTCATACCGCACTCTATCTTCCCTTCACCCTCCCATGACCCTCTCCAAATTCCGTCCCCTCCGCCACCTCTCCCACCACATCCGCCGTCGGAGTCTCGCCGTATCCGCCGCTGTCCGCCAGGACACGACTATCTGGACCCCCTCGCCTCTGCTAAAAATATCTCCGGCCGCTGAATCACTCTTCAGTATCACTATCGACGTTTCGGAATCCCCCGACCTCGCTGCCTCTTACACGAAGGCTGGACAGTATTTACAGCTCCGCCTCCAGGATCCTGAATCCAAACCCTCGTTCCTCGCCATTGCGTCGCCGCCATCAACCGCTGCGTCTGAAGGTGTACTCGAATTTTTGGTGAAATCCGTCCCCGGTTCGACCGCCGAGCTCCTATGCGGGCTCCAAAAAGGTGATGTTGTGGAGTTGAGTCCGGCCATGGGCAAGGGATTTGATATCGATCAAATCTCTCCGCCTGAAAATTATCAAACGGTGCTAATTTTCGCCACTGGATCGGGAATCAGGTATATCTAAACATGCAATTTAGATTATCAATTTTGTATATATCAATTTCAGAATAAACTAACTTGGTCGCTAGAGGTCTTTTTGATTTGATTCCCTATGTCTTGTTTAAGCACGAAACTTCACACACACAACCGCACTCTTAACCTACCTCGTGCAGTGTCATTAATAAGTTTTAATGTCTCTCATTGTTTTGTTTCATTTTTTGCATTAGATCAGTTTTGAGAATATTATATGGAAATGCACACCTCATAGTTTGGGTTAGCGATTGGCTTGCATATGTTCTTGTTCATTGACATCGACCAGGCTCTTGTTTCTGCAATTTAGATGCAATAGAGTCTTTTCAACATGACAATTAAAAGGAAAGCAGTTAATCTAGTTCTACTTTTCAACATGATCAATGACATCCTTTTTCTCTTGCGTCTGTCTGTTCACATTTTCTTCTTTACAATGTATAGCCCCATTCGGTCTTTAATCGAGGCAGGCTTTGGTGCTGATAATAGATCTGATGTCAGACTCTATTATGGAGCCAGAAACCTTAATTTGATGGCGTATCAGGTATATTGTTAGTCACTGTACATCATGATCATTGAGCCGCGGGAGTTGAACTTTAATTCTTGATTAAAAATGAATACTGATGCAGGAGAGGTTTAAAGCCTGGCAATCTTCTGGGGTCCGTATTGTACCCGTGCTGTCTAAACCTGATGATAGTTGGACAGGCGAGCGAGGCTATGTACAGGTTGTTAGCACATCTATTTCTAGGAAACTGGTGATACTTCTTGTTTGATCGAATCCTAATATTATTGATTTTGCAGGATGCTTTTGCAAGAAATACAAATATAGTTAACCCTCAGTCTACTGGTGTGGTGGTCTGTGGCCAAAAGCAGATGGCTGAGGTTAGTGTTAACATCAGTTGTCATCCCTACTCCTAGGAGAGTTATTTGAATAGTTTGAAATTTTGCTCTTTCCTGTTATACTCACTGTTGCGGTTTTAGGCAATAGGCAATCATATTTTAGAGTAATCTTGAAACTTAACCCGGGGCATTTTAGATTTTGAAGAAACTTCAACATATTCTTAAGCTCATAAAGATGTAGTTAAGGTTGATATGTTGTGAATGAAGAACCTTAAAGTTTCATAAATTAGCATTACCTAAACGTTTGTTTTCTGTGCTACCTATTACAATGTAATTATAGAAGGATTAGCATTGATGGTCGTGATTGATTAGGGAAGGTTGGTAGATTTTTTTACCATGCACATTTCAATGCCAATCATCACCCTCTTAGAGGGTTCAAGAGTGATATCATTGCGTATCATATCAGTTGACACTAGATGTGTTGCCTACACATCGAAAAGGAAAAAATATATTCCTACCATACCATTTAGTTCAACTCAAATATTGTGCTGATTTGTTCTGTTTGAGCATTTAAATTGAATTCTTATTGAAGGTAAAATAGTAGTTTCTGATTGAACCTTTCCAATTTGATGGCAATCTTGTTCTTGCAGGAGGTCACCTCTATTGTTGTAGGTGATGGAGTATCAAGTGAAAAGATTTTGAAGAACTTTTGACCACACCACAAGTCTTGAGGTGCCTGCTGTATTAATTTAAATTGCCTTACTGTAAAATTATCATTCATTCATTTTCAGTAACTTAATTTGTATCATTACTGTTTTCCTTTCAGAGTTCATGTAGAATAATATATAAACCATTTACCCCTTCTAGCTGGGATTTTCTTTTTTATTTTTATCTCATCGTAGATTTACATCCATGCCATGTCCCTGATGAACACCTTATGTCCTGTTTTATAATGTTATAATATAATAGAAAAATCGTTTATATTTCTATATATACTAGAATTTCACCCGTGCGTTGCACGGATATATTGTAATCAATATTATATAAAAAATATAAATTTATTTTATTACATAAAGATACCAAATGCTTGTATATATAAATGTACTCAATAAATAAAACAACTTGTATTATAATTTTCAAAAATACTTTATTATACGACTCAATTTAAGTAGATGTTGAGCACATGTCACTTGTGAAACCACAACATGAAATTGTCATTCGAAAATACAGGTCAATTCATTTGTATGTATGATTGATCTTTACTTTTTTTTTACTGTATTGATATATGAAATTATCTTCATTAAAACTTGAAAAATAATCTTGGATCTCATTGTGTCATTAACAATCTTAATATCAAGATCTTATTTTTTAGTACATTTTAATTTATGAGTACTTCTACTTCGACTGTCAAATTTTTGCAATGGACAAAGGTCATTTTAACTTGTCAATCATTCGCCTTTCAAAAAAAAAAAAAAAAAAACTTGTCAATCATTCGAAAACAAATTAGTGTATTTTGACTAATTGGCTCAACAATTTAACTCTCAACTATAAAATTATTATTATACCTTTATTTAAAGAGAATATAAATGTTTTATAATGCTATGCTTATTTTTAAATTGTTTATTATTTTTTATATTAATTTCATATTTTTAATGAAAAAAATTAGAAATCTTATTTGCTTTAAAGATATAATCAATTAAGTTTGAATATTAAAATGATTATACAAATAATATATATTTAAAAATAAAAATAATAAAAGAAACTCTGAACTATATTAATAATGAAAAAAGTTATTAAGTTCCACTCCTTAATCAGGGTATTATTATTAATTTGTATTGCATTTGATTTTAATTTTTAATCAAGTGAGAATCGTCTTAACGTGAGAATACTACATTATAACATTAATATATTTAAATTTGACCTCAAAATATTTAGTTTCATTTTATTTTTGAGACTTCAGTAGTTGACGGCCATGTTCATCACATGGTTCACACCTATTTGGACCAGGGCTACATCACTTAGATGATTTTGTACTTCTATATTTGGTTAAATTTGCCAAATCATTAATTTTTTCGATTCAATATTGTTTGACTTGTCGCCAGCCTTTCTTAGTATAGATTTTGTGCGAGAGCGTTGGAGATTTTGTTGAGCTAACAAACGATCGAATACAGTGGTAAATATATGGTTATTGCTTGTACACTGAGGAAGCTATTTCGTAATTATAAATATAATATTGCTTATATTGGAGTTGTAAGTTGGATAGATTTCTTTAGATTTTCTGAAACCTTAAAGTTATAGCCTATGATTATACATGTTAAAAAAAGAAATCATCTTGTATTTAAAGCCAAAATCTTAAATTGGGTCCATGTAGTGTAGTTGTCAAAACAGGTTAATAAGTGTCAATAGTTTTTCAATTTTCTTTATAGAAAAAAGAAAAATGGTGCAGACTAAATTTTGAATGAATAATAGTACCAAAAAACTACCTGTCGATAATTGTTATTAGAATCGAAATTGTTAATGTGAATAGAGTTAAATATATATTTATTTACTCATGACAGACCAATTGATAAAATGAATGAACTTTATTTATTATAATAAACTCAATGAGAATTGTAAGTATTTTGAAAATATTTGTATAAAAAGTGAGTGGCGCTTTAGTTATTAACGTATTTGCAGATACATTTTGAGTAAATCTTATACTTGATATAATAAATGTTCATATTTTGTATATTAGAAATAGAAACTAACATAAATAAATTTTCTAAAACATAATTATTCTTTAAAAAATGTGGTCCCATAAATTCTGCTATATTTGTTGAATTTCACATAAAATCAAATTGTTGTAGCTCATACTTAGAATATCTTTTACTAATTTCAGTTTTTAAAAAAATTATAATTAAGATATTTTTAATTTTATAATTACATATAACTTATAAGATACACATTAAGGATTATAATAAAATAAATAAAAGTAAAAAAAAACTAAAAGTAATCAATGCAGTACAAAATAAATAAAGCCCATACCTCTTTTATCAACTTCTGACACAAAAGAAAATTATCCATCACTTTCCCTACTTCTTAGTTCTTCCACTGTCTCCCTCTTTATTCTTCTTTCAACTTTTCCGATTTCCAAGGTTTACTCTCACTCACCTACACATTTAAAATGCAAACCTACCCACACTCTTCTCTAACTATACCACCATTTCCCTTTCACTTCATTTTTCTTATGTTGCTGAATTCTTTCCTCTCATCTCCTTTTTTTCTCTTTTTATTTTAGCTGATTTTTGGGAAATGATCTCTCATCCTCCACTTCCAGTCTGCCATAGAGCGCTATCTATTTTAGGTGGTTGTTAGGTATGATGAACCGGCCGTGATGGAAGATCGGAAACTGGATCATCTAATTTTTTTGCCGGAATTTATTTATTTATTGATGATGATTCTTTTTTATTTAATTTATACTTTTCTTATTTTAGTTTTCGAAAATCTTTTTTTTTTTGTCTTAATTTTGAAAATGTAATCTCTCATTTTCTTCTCTATTTTTGACCCTTGGATTTTTTTCATCTTTTCTCATTTTCATTCTCGGAAATGTACATTCTAACTATTTGATCAGCACATGGTTTAATCTATCAATCGTCTTGTTCTACTATAATTTCAGATGACTTCATTGTAGTGGATTGGTGAGGGCCTTGGAAGTTGTCGTTGTCGTTGTATTACTGTAGTCTAAGCTAAAAAAACCTTTCTATGTAAACCGTAAGATCGAAATTGTATTGTTTTGGTTATGTTGCACGATGGACATTGGACTTCGTCTCTTCATCTTTTTCCTTTTCGAGGAATAGAAACTTTTTGTATATAATGTTGGGACTGCTTTAATATTTAATTTCATTTGATTTCTTTCTTTTCTTTTTTTGAGGGGAATTTTCTCTTTTCTTCCCCCAAAGAACTCTATTCAATTATTTTACCCATGCAACCTTGGATTTATGACTTCTCTGACTACAACTGTAACTTCATCATTTTATCCACGACGGCACTGCGACATGCACTCCACGTCGCCAGCGTTTCCACCGTAGAGCCTCTTGCTGCATTTATGTAAATATTTTGGAAAATCCAAGGAAGGTATGCTTCCCTAAACAGTGGATTCCTTTTTCATGCTCAAGTTTACAAACATTTCAAACAGAAAATAGATGTGAGATTGTTTTGTTGTTACTTCATATTGTAATTATGTAAGTACAACACTCTTGTTTTTCCAAATTACCTGATATATATCTGATGTTGAATTGTAGGCCTACAGGGAGTATTTGGAGATAATGAGCATTCTATGGACCATCACTGCGCAAAGAGCAAAAAATTACATCAAAAGTTCAGATATAAATATTGAAATAAGAAGTGAGAAAAGTTCAAAATACTACATACAAAAATGATTTATGCTAATAAAGAAATTGGAAAATAGTGAATGACGATGTATTATTGAGAAATGCAAGAACTATATATAGGCGGCTATAGAAAATGCTTTTCTCAGTTTGAATTTTGAAAATGGATTTCAAAACACTAATTAAATAACTTTTAAAATATGTTTGACATCCATTCTCTTTATGCATGAATTTTTTAGGATGGGGCGGGCTTTTTCCCGCTTTTGTTAAAGGTGGCCGGTTTCATTTTAGTATATTTATAGATAGATAGATTTTCAGGAATTGGTACATGGATATTCATACAGTAAACTGAAAACAAAAAGAATATAAGAGTAAATATAATCTATTATTGCTGTTTAATAAAAAGTGTAAATCACATTATCTTATGAAGTCTTCAGACAGATCAGATTTAGGACAGGGGAGATCTCATTAAATTGTCATTTGTTAATATCCATAGTATATAAATTTTGATAATTAGATTTATATTGTTGATTTTGGATAAATGAAAGAATATTTTCGTGGAACTTGAGTTAGAAAATTATTTATTTGACAAAATATGGTTTTGTATTACTCCTATTTTTTTTTTTCAATATTGAATTCTGACAAATTACTCTAATTAGAGATCAACATACTTTTAAAAAAATAAAATAAAAGTCCAATATTCAAAATCATTAAATCAACGAGTAAAAATGATTCCGAATGCTACTTGGGCTGTAGAAAAATGAGATTGAATTTTGAGCTGATTGAAAAGTGAAAGAAAACTTGCCAGTGATATTTTGAGAATTTGATCAAGCGTGGAGCTGTAACTACTCATCACTATTCTAAAAGAATATTGCTTCATTGGGAAGTTAACAGAATTTTTTCTAATATAAATATATTTATTTAAACTTATATTATTAGACCCCTCATATATTTCCGAAAAATCTCAAACTCATGATTTATTGATCACGCACAAGGTTCTTTTACTACTTCATCCCGAGCAGGAACATTTAACACAACTTTATTATCTCTTAACAACTTCGGCAAGAGCAGATGAGTAGCATGATACAAGCAAAGGTAATACTTATTTAGGACATTCAGCTTATCATTAATCAGCTTTGCGCTTAAGGAGTACAAACATTATTATTGATTTGTCATTGTGAGGATCTAGGAAATGCGGTGCAGCTGCAAGTTTGTTGGTGTAGCGCTCAAATATTTCATCCATGGATTCACTTCCAAAGTGATTACTCAGCATCCCCTCGAACACTGCCCTCAGGTATATGGATCGCCCTTCGGCGCTTGTCAAGCTCAGCTTTCCCGGATTGTCAAGTATTTCCATCCTCTCGATTTCGAAACTTCTACTCCTCTCAATTATTCCCTTCAGTTCTTCTGGGACGGTGAAATACAGTGGGAAGTTGAATGCATCTACCTTTTCTTCGCTAATTATTCCCTGCAAAAATGTTGTATCATCGATGCTGATTTTCGGTTTTTACTTGTTTTGGGTTTCTTACTGTAGCATTGTGGTTCATGCAATAGAAAACAAAAAGTAGGCATCCTAATGAAAAGCAGACTTCACCTTCTTGGCCATGTCGATAAGGCAAGAACCTAAGAGATCAATTTCTGTAGGGGTAGTGTAGGACGTGGGGGAGTTCATGGATTCAGGATCTGCAGGAACTAGAAGAGCCATGAGACCTCCACTCACCAGCTCCTCTGCTCTAGCTTCCAAGAATGACTCGATGTTGTGGGCATAATGATTCGAGTAGGCTTCAAACACTTCCTGTTTGGCACCTGCATAATGAACCTTACCTTCATTCCATGCGGGAGAAGCACGGTCCGCCACGGCCTTGGGCACTTCAGAAAGCCAGTTAAGTGCACAAGAGCAGTAAGCAAAATCAATAGAAGCCTTAGGGAAAAGTCGACCATGAAAAGGGCCAGGCACTCCTGCAGCATAAAAATTCCTCTGGGGTGGGAGTGAGTGGAAGAGAGTGTTGAAGTCATTCATGAGCTGATCGTTGAAGAAGACGTGAAACTCCTTCGTCTGCAACTTCTGCTCAATGGCTTGAGTGATGATCTGAATGGCAGGAAACGAGTTGCGCCCCGTTGAACACCCGAAATCAGCAATCCGGAAAGACTCGGCTTGCAGCAGGCTAGTGTCAAGTTTGGCTGCTATTTCTTGCTCTAGTAATGGCTTTGCAGCATCTAGTACTCCTCTCTGCAGCAATGAATGATGCATGAAGCAACAGATTGGTTGAGTGGATATCAAAATATAGCGTATATACCTGGTAAGAAGAGTTTTGGGCATAGCTATGCAAACCACTGCCACCGTTCATAGCGTAAAGGCCTAACAATGAGCTTTCCTTAACTCGATCGAGTTTAATCTGATGCTGGATTCTGAGGTCGGAATCCACGGCCGAGCTCGACGCGATGCGGAGAGAGCAAGTGACGGTAACATATAATTGAGCCATGTTTGTGTGAGCTTGATGTTTGGAGTACTGTATTTTTGAGGTATTTATAATATGCACAACAGTGGTAGTTGACATGAGAGAGAGGGAGGCTGCTCTGACCGCAGCCGAGTAATAGAATAATTCTTGGAGCAGAATGCAATAATTTAAAGGAGGCCTAATAATATAGATTGCACAGAAAAAAAATAACAACTAACGGAGAAAATCAATTCTAACATAATTTTAGAAATAAATGAGTCATTTTTGAATTATGAAGAAGTAGACGATAATTCTAATTGCAAAATAAAAGAAAATTCAGTACAACAAACGGCGAAAACCAATTCTAACATAATCTTATAAATTCAAACATAATTTGAGAAATAATTTAAAAAATATTTTTTACTGGAAACCAACATTCTGCTAAAAAATAATTTAAATAAAACTACCGAACTTTTAGGTTTAAATAAAACAATTACATATAATAGATTTTTATATCGCAAGTCTAAACAATCAAATTCTTCATATATATATATATATATTAACCAACATGTTTAACTTGCAAATACTGACAAAATGAATTCTTTATGTTTATGTTAGAGTAGAAATAACCCTTCTTATCCCAATGGAAAAACATTTGGATTTCAGAAACTAGTTTTATCTTCACACATCCTCATCATGTAAGAATTTCTTTTCATTGCTACTTGCATAGACCCATATACAAATGAATTTTTAGGCAAATTCTCAGATGAGACGGTCTCATCATTTTTATTGTGAGACGAATTTAATAAAATGTCGTGTTTCTTTATTGCAAATGATGTATTTCTTTATTGCAAATAATGTAATTTTTAAAAATGAAATGATGTATTTAACTTATTGAAATAATGTATTAAGATCCGTCTCACAATAAAAAAATGGTGAGACCGTCTTTCAGGAGAACTCTTTATATATCAATCAATAATAATAAAAAAAGGTCAGCTTAACTATGGATTTACTATAATCAAATAGATAGTCTAAATTATTCGCACAAGAAAATCTTTAACAAGATAAGAATGTCCACTTTTAAATAAGGAGTAAGTCAAACAACCTAAAAGAAATAGTAGATTCATTGGGATAAAGCAAATTAATTATTAAATGGTTTAGAGCTGTGATAATTGAATTGGAGAAAATTCTTAATTTAATGAATATGGATCAAATAGTGAGAGCCCGAAAATCTTATCAACTAGTTTTAATTGGAGAAAACTTGTATCTAATCTATATGGTGGCAATCTTGACAGGTTATTATAAATTTATATATTATATTAAAGGAGTTCCAAAAAATATCCTTCAAAATTTTTGAAAAGTATGCACAAATAAAAAAATATTAAAAAATCAATGATATTTTTATAATTATTACCTTATGGTTGAAACGTGTTAATCTATATAATATATTGAAAAATGTGCATGTTGAAAAAAAATGATTCTTTATTGAAAATATATTAAAAATTATTTTTATTAAAATTAATTTAATTTAATTATATACATAAATAATTTAATTTTAAAATTGTTAAAACTTTACATTAATTGAATCATTTAGCAAATAAACTTTAGAGTTTCTAAATTGCAAAAATTATTTGAAATGAAAAACAAAATAACATGTTTGCAATATAGTTTGAATATCATAATTTTTATTTTATTATTTAATTTTGGATCAATATTATTTTGAGAAATTAGTGCATTTTAATTCATAATATCTATTTATTTTTACAAATATAACCTAATAACTATAATTTTATAAATGTTAGACATTAAGTTGGTAAAATGATCAAACTTAGAAATTACACCATAATTCTCGGTCCCGCTAACTTATATAAGTCTTAAACAAGTTAATTATGATTGCCAATTTTATTATTAATCACAATTAGGTACTAAACATTAGCTCCGAAATTAATGTGCCAAAATGAAAAGCGACAATTGTAGCGGGATGGAGGGAGTATTAAATTAGAAATACAAGCAAATATTGTAAGTTAAATTATGATTTGTGAGCACTATGTTATTTTTGTAAAGTTGGCAAATGTTAGTAGTGTAAATGTAAATACTTTTATTTTGGGTATAATTTTGAATAAATATTATATGTGATGAAAGTTTATTAGAAAAGTTTATTGTTTTCCATGTATTTTTATATAATATCTATTTAATATTATTTTAATCAAACTACTACTCCTATGTGGTCATTTATATACAATAGAAATATAAATTATTATTCAATATAGTAAATAATACTCCCTCCGTCCCAAAACATTAGTCATGTTTTCCTTTTTCGTCTGTCCCAAACATTAGTCTTGCTTTCCTAAAATGGAAAATTAATACACACTCATTAATAAAATATTAATTTCTTCTATCTCACTCGCATTGGTATCTGTGCCGGAATGAAACAAGACTAATGATCCGGGACGGAGGTAGTATCATGATATTTTTGAATAAATCATTTGTATATTATTTCGAAGAATATTTATTCGCGCAATGCGAATGTGTAAATCTAGTATGTATAATAATAATGGATATGAATTGAGGTTTATCGGATAAATTTTTTTTATAAGATTGGAATGATAAAAACACAAAAATCTTGAATTGGATCGAATAATTTATTAATTCAATTAGATCCGAGTTAAACTGATATTCTGCCTGATTTCCCACCCTGCGAATACATCTTTTTCCACCGTCCCACCGGAAGATTCACACCAGCGGCAGAACCTTCGCCGACTTTATTTGTAACTTTTAAGTAAATCATATCTCTCTCTCGCACACACACACACCGGCGGACTATGAGATGAAACACTATTTCAAAATAAATTATCTATAATTGAGTGTATTGTAGGGATGCAGCTGAATTTTTGAATATTCTGTTAGAATTTTGGCAGTCTGAGAACATAAGTATTGCAACAATTTACAACTGTTTAACAACTATTTACACGAAATAATACAACAAAACTCAGCTGAACAGAAAAGTGCAAAAATAAAATAAATTAAATAAATATAGCCGAGTCGAGGAGTCATCTTCCTGCAAGACGAAAACGTCAATGTAGTGCTCGCTTTGACATCGCTCGTTCCCAAAGGTAAACCGACTTCGATTTCTACAAGGCAGCACTGCGATCGTAGAAGCTCCGGCGAACTAAACGGTGTTAGAGAGCAAGCCAAAAAGCTTATGAAAGTAATGCAAATTTTCTCAAAAAGTTGCAGTAGAGTGGCTATTCTTGATTATCATCGATCAACTTTTGATATGCACCTACGTATGCCTATATATAGGCAAATCCACCTGGGGGTTACGATCGACGGTTACAAACCGAACATTATGGTGTCGACGATTACGTCTCTCGTCACTATTGTCGTGACATTACAAATTGAACACTAAGTGCTCGTGATGATTACATTTCGTCACTTAGTATTTAGACGTTACAACATCATCATTGTCTTGTCAGTTACAAACCGACATCATTATCATGTCGGTTCAAAATCGACATTACTATTACGATAATTACGATTTATATCACAAATTATCAAGCACATAATATTCGTGTCCCCACGTATTATAACTACCGCATTGACTGAGTCAACTACGTGTGTATGCACAAAATAAATGTTAATCTCGATGTTTATTTAACATCCGACAGACTTAACAACTAGTCCATGTTAACACTAACATGTACCACCAGTAAACACTTATTGTTACACACATAAAAGTCTCAACTTGTATTAAACATCAATTTGGGACATTAAACACATGTTTAATTATCTCAAACACCATAATATGCCAATTTGTGATTCAATTTCTCACTCACCGAAATTCGGATTTGAGAATATATATACTACAAGAAATATTTAATTACGACACAATTAAATATTTATCACGTGGAATTTACTCAATTAACCCTAAATTTCCAACATATCCCTCTACGAAACACATACTTGGAGATACATCTTGAGATATGAACGGAACGAAGAAGTTTCCGGCGAAAGAGATCAACTTTGCAGTGCCAACATCGGAGTTCTTGAAGCTACCTATAATGATTCTGTGAGTAAATTTTACCAAGTTTTTAATTAATTTTTCACCATAAAATGTTATATTAGTGGAGAAATTAATAAAGAACGAATTATTAGAGTAAATTTTGGAATGTACATTTTAATTAGTCGGATTTCAGAATGAGGAAAAAATGAATTCAGAATCTAGAGTATTAAGTGTAAATTGTTGAGTATGGTGATGGTTAGTTTTGCAGCAGCTTGTGTGTTTGATGGGTCGCGTGCATGGGATGCATGGCGATGGTGCTAGTGGCGGATTTAGGGGTATATGGGTACACTTGTACTCTAAAATATTTTTTTCTTTTATAAATTATATATATATATATATATATATATATATATATATATTATTTATATATATTTTTATGTAATGTACCCTTAATATATTTATACATAGCACCCCAATTTTTAATTTCTGGATACGTCACTAGATGGTGCTGGTTGCGAAGTTGGTTGCAGTTTGTTTTATTTCCCATTTAATAAGTCGTGTTTACGACTCTTATTATTTCATTGCAGTTCTAGTTTGTTATCTATCACGTGTGTGTCGTGTGTGGGTCGTACATGCTATTCACATGCATCTTCTTCACACTTATATAGAGTTGCATCTTCCAGTTGAGCTTAGTGAATTTAGTGAAATAAAATTTAGTTTTCCAGCTTTTGTTTTTTCAAATTCTCATCATGGTATCAGAGCCATGTTAAATTCTTGATTATGTTATTATGATGTTATGGGCAAGAAGAAAACTCGCGATTGGGTGTTGTTGCAGAGGAACAAGGTGAATCCTCCACCTTCGACGACCAATTTTTAGAAGACAATCCGTTATCTTTGCTTAGGAACGACGATCATCCTCAGATGTCTGCTAATAAACTCGATCCACAGAGAATACAGGATGTTCTTGCCATACACCCAAATGATCATGCAACGTTGCAGCTCGTACTAATTGTGTTGACATGTAACAACTATTTTACCTGGAGCAGATGCTTTAAGCGAGCGTTAAGTGGTTGAAATAAATTACAGTTTATCAATGGGAGTTTTCCTGAACCTCCTAGAACATCTCCTATTTACAACTCTTGGGTTAAGGCAGATTACCCAGTCTATACATGGATTTTGAATTCTATATCTAAAGATCTAGCTTCTGTTTTTCAGTATATAGATAACTCGGTTGTGTTGTGGTCTGAAATTGAAACTCGTTTTGTTAGATGCAGTGACCCTAAACTATACCAGCTAGAACATGATCTTCTTAATTGTGTGCAAGGATCACAATCTGTCATGCATTATTTTAAATATTTAACTTCACTTTGGGATGAGATCAACTTAATCACTGCTCAGTTTGGGCATAATTGTGTTTGTGGAGCTTTGCGCAAGATTGAGGATAAAAAGAAGAGTATGAAGTTTTTGTTAGGATTGAATGATTCTTTTGGTGCATTAGAAGTCAGATTCTCTTGATAGATCTTCTGCCTAATGTCAGTAAAGTATACTCTATGGTGCTTCAAGATGAAGACCAAAAACGAGCTTCATCACAAAATTTTTGACTAGTGATCTAGCCATGTATACATCCAACCGTGCTCCACAAGGCTTTGGTAGGGGTAGAATACCAAGGGCTGTTTCTACTAGACCATGACTAAGCAAAGAGGAAAAGAGGAAGCTGAAATGCTATCATTTCAGTTGCTCAACTTATATCCAACATGGATGTGCGATGTACATTAACTGATACACATTGCCTCATCCAAAGGAAATGGAGTGACCATTTGTTGGGAATAGGTTGAGTGCTAGGAAAAATCTAGTGTTAGGATCTCAGCCTACCATATCTATTAGTGCTGATAATCATGCCAAGTCACTTACAGCAGTAGATTGGCATAAACTTCTTGGTCATACCTCGATTACGACAATGCTTCAACTTCCTAAGATACATAAATTATGTGATGCAAATGCCTGTGCAGAAATAGCTGCCTATGAAGTATGCCATCAAGCTAAACAAAGTAGAGATCCTTTCCCTTCTCAATGGAGCAAATCTGATAACATTTTTGATCTGTGCACATGGATTTGTAGGGACCTTATTCAGCTGAATCCATCACGAATACTGCTTATATGCTAACTATAATTGAGGTTCTAAGTCGATGTACTTGGATTTTCTTGTTGAATTCTAAGCAACAAGTTGTTGGGATGGTGCATGGTTTCCTTAAAATGGTGGAGAATCAGTTTGGTGTACGAATCAAAAGGGTGAGAACTGATAATGGAAGTGAGTTTGTCAACAAGAGAATGCATGACATATTCACAAATCTTGGCATTATTCATCACACTACATGTGCTTACAATCCACAAATGAAAGGTGTAGTGGAGAGGAAATATCAAACTCTTTTACAAACAACTCGTGCATTTATGTTCCAAAGTAAGTTACCACATAAGTTATGGCCTTATTCACTTTTACATGCTACATGGCTCTTGAATAGATTGCCTGCTGCACATCTTGACTGGAAGAGTCCCTATGCTATTTTGTTCTAAAGAGAAGTTATAGATGATGGGTTTGCTTCTTTTGGATGTCTGTGTTATGCTGCAGATGTTACTCCTGGAAAAAGGAAGTTTGATAGTAGGAGTCATACTTGTGTCTATCTTGGTGTAGCAACAGGTAAGAAATGTTACACCCTTTATGATATACATCAAGAACATACTCCTTCCTTCCCCGAATTCCCATAGTCAAGAGCCTTGTGTACCAACTATCCAAACTGATCCCTCTACCACTGATTTCTTTACACCACCCATTCTTACTCCTTCACCTCCTTCTATATCACCTGTACACTCAAATACCCCTATTTGTTCATCACCATCAACCACTCCCACACATTCTTCACCCTCGCCTTCTCACACTATTACACATACTGTTTCTGATAATACTTCCATGCCTCCTGCAGATTGTGTAGCTCTCAATAGAGTAGAAAACAAATAAAACCCCCAACATGGACTAATGACTTTGTAGCTCCATGTTTAGATCAACTTTCTCTTACTGTCTCTCATGAGGTATCCTCTCTCACTCGTTTAACCTTTGCATATTCTGTGTCTTCTTTTACACCATCTTTTGTGACATACTTAGTTCATGTCATTGGACTTAAGGAGCCTAAATCCTATAATGAAGCTTGTAAGTATATTGAATGGGTAGATGCTATGAATGTTGAACTTGATGCTCTTAATTCTAATGGAACATGGGTTCTTACTGATTTACCACATGACAAGACCTCAATAGATTCAAGTGGGTTTACAAGGTAAAGCTTAAGGCTGATGATTCAGTAGAACGATTGATAAGCTCATATTTATACTCACTTATCTATATTTTTCTCCATTGTTTCAAGTGTTTTATATTATGTTTTTACTTATTTCTGTGCATGAGTCTACTTTAGAGGGTTTTATGCCTTTGATGGGTGATTTTTCCAGGTTTTAGGCCAAATTTATTGAAAACCCGTACCGAAAGCAGATGATGTTCAAAGGAACAGTCACGACTTCTTCCACAGATGGAATCTGAGCTAATGGAGCTCATCGATAGAAATATCTTTGAATTAGCTTTCCAACGCAACTGGAATCAGGTCAATCGGAGTTTGGGAGAGGAAGTTATGGCCAAAACCGTGAGACTGCGCAGACAGATGTTTCTGTGTCGAGAGACAGGATTTGTGTCGACCGAAACAAAGGTCAAAACATTCCTGTCGACCGACAGGATTTGTTTCGATCGACACAGAAGCCCGAAAAAGCTATTTTTGGCCTGTTTTGGCAGTTTTTGCTATTTTTACCCAATACTCAAATTAGGTCTTTTCCCCCTCTATAAATATGAACTCTTAGGCACAAAATTACATCTTTTTTTCTCTGTTTTTGCTGAATACATTGGAGTTTTTCAAGACATTGAAGGTTCCTATTTTATTTGTAAGTCAATTAATAATATGTTTGCTTTAATTCTAGTCATGTTTTGTGGCTAGAACCCTAAACAGGTTCTAGGGTTATGATTTCTTTTCTGATGCATGTCTAATTGATATCAACTCATATAGCATGGATTAATTCTCTGATTTAATTTTATAATCTAGATTAAAAGAAGGACCGAGAAGTGAATTGAGATCTAGGTTTATAGTTAATAATTGATGGATCGAGAGATGAAAATT
>JAPKLW010000258.1:209136-225397 GCA_026898455.1 Plectranthus barbatus | reverse complement strand
CACTAATTAATAATCTAGGATTTAATTGCCTGACCAAGGAATTTAATCCACAAAAATCTATGTTTTCCCCATTGCTGAGTTGATTGATATTTGCATGTTGATGATTAGATTATCTGCCCTAGGATCTGTGCTTTTCTTTATTGTTTTCAAAAGCCCTTTATTTTATCGCATTGTCATCTTTAATTTCTAAACAAAACCCCAGTTTTCTATTTCCTCAAACTTCTATGTCCTAGAAATTATAACTAGTACTTTGGATTTTTCATTGCACATTCCCTGTGGGATCGACCACCCTTAGGTGTAAAAATATTATTTGCTTAACCGCTTTACTGCAGTTATCAACGATTTAAAGCCAGATTAGTTGCAAAGGGTTTTAAACAACAATATGAACTTGATTATGAGGAAGTCTTTTCTCCTGTTGCCAAACATGTCACTGCTCGTTTATTGCTCACCATGGCTGTCTCTCGTGGCCGGTTTATACATCAAGTTGATGTCAATAATGTCTTTCTTCATGGTTTTTCACTGAAGATATTTATATGCACCCTCCACAGGGTTATCAAGGTGCTGCAGCAGGACAAGTGTGCAAGTTAGTTCAAAGTCTTTATGGACTCAAGCAAGCATCCAAAGAATGGAACACTGAATTCACCAAATCTTTGCTGGAGTTTGGTTTAAGACAATCTCCACACGACCCTTGCTTGTTTGTGAGCACTTCTTTTACTCATGAACTGGTACTTTTTGTTTACGTGGATGATGTTCTCTTGGTTGGTTCTGATTTAGATGCCATCAATTCTCTCAAGAGCTTCTTGCATTCCAAATTCACCATCAAGGATCTTGGTGAGACACATTATTTCTTGGGCATAGTGCTTGCTTGAAGTGATGCAGGACTATATATATGTCAGCGAAAGTACACTCTTGATATTGTTGATCAAGTGGGGTTATTGGGATATCGTTCTAAACCTACTCCTTTACCTTTTGGAGTCGTTTTGTTTGCCTGATTGCTAAAATTTTTAATTAGCAACTTAGCAAATATTAATAATATAGCGGCAAAGAAGTTATCGAACCCAGATGATTGAAATCGCAAAAACCTTAAATATTAAAACACAACTACTCGAAATATTATTTAGGGAAAATCGGATTTTGAGTTTTTAGAATTTGAAAACAAAGTAACTTGTAATTGAAAATTAAAACTGGAAATTAAAATGATTTTGATAGTCAAATAAGGAAAAACACAGATTCCAGGGTTTTCTACCTATCATTCCTTACATGTAATGACAAATTAATCAATACCAATATAATTCCTAATCACAGTAGAACATCAGCAAATTATTCTCTAGGTCAGACAATTCATAAAGTAGATTAATTAAATATATCTATCCTTTCGGTCCTGAGAATAATCTAATTAACTCCAGAAATCCACAGATTTACTCCTACAATCTATTTTCTTCTTTTCAGACAAGAAATCGAATTATATTATGAAAACCATTTTCCATTAAATATTATTACTTTTTGAGTCTCTAATTATCAATCCCAATATGTGGCCAACAAATTAAGATTGCGAATTAAGCACGAGATTTCATAAATTTTGAAAGGAAAGGACAATCAATTTAATTAATCAAAACATGAAGACAAGATAGTTCAAAACCAAAAAATCTGATTGAAAGTTTAGTTATACACAACCATAATAAATATTATCCAGAAAAGATAAAACCTGATTTGGGACAACATAACATAAACGAGTGTAGAAATTGATGCCAGATTTCTACAGTAGTTGTTCAAATATCTGACTCCAAAATAAAAACACAATTGCTGCTATCAACTCTCCAAGTTTTGAATTCTAAAATATGGCATGAGTCTAAAATTCAAAATTACAAGGCCTGATAGTGGTAGATGTATCCTACAAAATCTAGGATTAGATATAGGTATATCTTTAATCTGGATCATATATGGAAGTCTCCAGATTCGCGTCGATCAATATGGAATTTGCATCGATCAACACACTTGAAATGGCCGCATCGACCGATGTGAGATCCACGTCAATCGACACAAAAGTTGCCAGCTTGTGCTGCATCGAGCCTCACGTCGAATGATCCAATGGAGGCTACGCCAATCGACATAAAATCATGTCAATCGACGCAAAACTGTAGCCCACACCATTCCTTTGAACTTCACTGAATTTCACCAAAAAACCTGCAAAACACATCACCACGGACATATATAAAAAATAAAAACCATTTCATGCACAACAAAATATGTTAAATGCACCAAAAACTCCTAAAAACAACTTCAAAACTAATTGATAAGTTAGTGAAATTGCGAACTTATCAAATCCCCCAAACTTAAACTATTGATCGTCCTCGATCAATTCATAGACAAGAATTCAAACCACATGCAGATACAAGTGTGCAATGCCTCACAAGTCCCTTTACTATCCAAGTGACACTCATCCACATAAATCATACAATCCAGACACAATTCAAATCATCAAATTGTCGAAGAGGAACCTCACAAGGTACTGTTTGCACTCATCACTCAAGTGTTTATGGGTATGTGTTTCTTTGGATTCAAGACAATAGCTCACACTTACCATAGTTTTGACAAACTTCTCATCTCTCCATTGCTCAATAGTGTAGTTTTTCAGGGAATCAAATAGGTCTTAAGTGGGTTGTAACATGGCTTACCTAAAAAGGTGGGGTATTTTTGACTAAGTAACTTAAGATTTCTTAATGCAACATCAATACCACTCATACCACAACCATGTCAACTTGTTATTCTTCCTCAATCACTTTCTCTCCTTTCCTTCTATTTTTTTTCTAGGGTCCCTCAATTTTCCCATCACAACATTTATTTCATGAACCTATATTTTCCCATTTATGAATTTGTGTTCACTTTTTTTTTTCACACTAGGGACCCTAATTTTCATTTAACCCCAATATCCACATTATCGAACCATATACTCCTCACATTTTAAACCATTCTATTGTCAAATGAAAATATTAAATGCTCAAATGAGCTACGAGTGGAGATAATTTAAGGTTAGATGTCATTTTTGGTTCTCCATTGGTGCCTGATCTTTTGGGTATTATTGCTGGCCATCTTTATTACTTTCTAACAGTACTGCATCCACTGGCTAGCGGGAAGAACATACTGAAGACGCTCGCATTTCTGTATCCTTGTTTGTTACTTTTTATATTTATATCTCAAATTCCAGAATGAGTTTGCTGGAGATACAATTCAAGGGCAATTTTTTAAACTTAAAATCATGCATACACTTCGATATCTCAGATTTCAGAATGAGTTTGCTGCTTGTGCTGGGAGATACAGTGCAATATGAAAGGGCAATATTTTAAATGTGAAATCATATGATAGTTTGGTGTGCATTTTGCATGGAGAAGGGTAATTTCTTATTCTGTTTTCTGTTGGTTAGCGTTCTTATAACTCATGGCTTGTTTTGTAATGTTTATCCTTATTCTGTCTAATAGCCGAAGATATGAGCAGATATAGTTTTATCTGAAACAAGTTGTTGTTACCTATTGATGCTTTCCTTGAATAGTACACTTAGACATAAACTAGTTGCAAAGTGGAGAATTGGTGCTCCTGCAAACAACGTCGTTCAGCCAGATAGGGCTACTGGTGTAGCTTTCCGTGGAAGATCTCACTGAATTTTACCCAAAAACCTACAAAACACATCACCACGAACATAACAAGCATACAAGTCGTTTCATGCACGACAAAATATGTTAAATGCACTAAAAACTCCTAAAAACAACTTAGAATTAAGTAATAAATTAGTGAAAATGCGAACTTATCACTGCCGCAAACTCACCATTAATTACTGATGTTAAAAGGTATCAGAAGCTTGTTGGTTAGCTTATTTACCTTCGCTTGACGCGACCCGATCTTGCCTATGCTACACAGCAACTCAACCAGTAGCGCACTACATGTGGTCCGATATTTGAAGTGTACACCATCTCTAGGGTTGTTTATACCAGTTGATAACCCTTTGACCCTAGTTAGCTACTCGGATGCTGACTGGGGCACTTGAAAAATCACACGCCGCTCCCTTACTGGGTTTTACTTGTTTTTTGGTCATTCTTTGATAAATTGGCGCCGTAAACTCTCGCTCTTTCCAGCATTGAGGCTGAATATCGCACACTAAGTTCCACAACTAAGGAGATTTAGTGGCTCTCATACATGTTTCAGGATATGCACATTTCTTATCAGCTCCCCTTTACTCTCTATTGTGATAATTTGGCTGCACTTCAGATCACGAAAAATCATGTGTTTCATGAACGTACCAAACATATTGAACTTGATTGCCATCACGTTCGGGGTCTTTATCGAGAAGGTTTTCTTCAGCTTATGCATTTCAGTAGTGATTTAAAGCTCGTAGATCTCTTTACTAAGAAGCTTCCTGGTCCTCGATTCTGCAACTTTTTGTGCAAGATGGGCATTGTTGATCTACACCGCCTCCATCTTGAGGGGGGTGTTGATCATGGTGATCGTCAGTTTTGCAGCAGCTTGTGTGTTTGGTGGCTCACGTGCATGGGATGCATGGCGATGGTGCTGGTTGCGAAGTTGGTTGCAGTTTGTTTTATTTCACATTTAATAAGTCATGTGTGGATCGTACATGCTATTTGCACGCATCTTCTTCACACTTATATAAAGTTGCATCTTCTAGTTGAGATGAGTGAATTTAGTGGAATAAAATTTAGTTTTCGAGCTTTTGTTTTTCAATATCATTCTCATCATAAATGCAACATATATGATTGATGAATCAATAAATTCTTCAGATGCACAAAGGTTTATTTTGAAGTTACTGAATGATCTTCACTCTGAAATGAATATTGCTTTCAATGGGAAGTTAAGAAAACAACTTTATTGTCTCTTAAAAACTTCATCAAGGACAGATGACTAGCATGATAGAAATATATTTAGGACATTTAGCTATGATGGTGTTGAGCAAGTTTGGAACAAATGCAAGTTTGGAACTGCAGTCAGTTGACTTTAAGTTCCAGCTTATGCAACCTAAACTTAAACTTTTGATATATCTTAAATATAGTGTAGATGTGACAGGAGAAAGTAGTGCTGGAGATTAAATGCTTCTCTAGGAAGACTCCTACAACCACTTTATCTATATTTTTGTAAAAGATGAAAAAAATCAATAGAACATTCTCTCTGTTTTTTGTTCTTGCTATTTTCTCTCTCTAAAATAAGTAAAAAAATACCAACAATTGGTATCTAGAGCCCTCTTGATCTTAGAGGGGCTGTGAGATAAAACCACAAAAACAACCCACCATAAATCCTTGAAAGTAATGGCTGCTAGCAACAACATCTCTGGTGTATCCCCTCCATTTTTCACAGGTGAAAACTACAATGTTTGGCCTGTTAAAATGCAAGCATACTTTAAGGGCTTGCTCTTGTGGGAAGCTGTAGAAACAGATACGGAGGTCATGCTACCTAACAACCCAACTCTTAATCAAATAAAGACTTATGAAGAAAAAGTCTCCAGAAAGTTCAGAGCTCTTAGCACACTTCATGCGGCTGTCGATGATGCCATGTTCACAAGAATCATGGACTGTGATTCAACAAAAAATATTTGGTACAAGCTGAAAACAAAGTTCCACGGAAATGAAAAAACAAAGAAGATGCAGATATTTAATTTGAGAAAAGAGCTTGAACTTTTGAGAATGAAGAAGACAAAAAATATAAAAGAATATACTGATAGAGTCATGAAGGTGGTGAATCAAATAAGGTTGTTAGGAGAAGAGTTGCTAGAGACTAAGGTTGAGGAGAAGGTGATGGTGACACTTCCAGAGAGATTTGAGTGAAAAATCTCATCTCTTGAGGACACATGTGACATGAAAGAGCTCACATTAACTGAGCTAGTGAGTACTCTTCAAGCTGTAGAGCAAAGAAGGACATTTAGAGAGGAAGAAAAATATGTTGATAAAGCTTTTGTTGCAACTCAGTAAATGAATACTTCATCTGAGAATAGCAGCAGAAGAAAAGTTTTTCAAACAAGAAAAGGAAAAGAAAAGAAGGAGCAACAAGGATTTAAAGAGAAGTTCAAAAGAGGAAAATATCCTCCACGCCCTCACTGTAAAAAGACAAATCATACAGAGAATTTCTATTAGTTTAAACCTGGAGTGCAGTGTAGGAATTGCAAGCAATTTGGGCACATTGAAAAGGTTTGTCCTAGAAATGAAAACAAAAGGGCTCAAGCACAATCAACACAAGTAAATGAAGAAGCTGAAACACATGAAGAAAATATGTTCGTTGCTACGGTAGCAGAGCAATCCGCAACATCAGCTGAACAAGCATCGGGATTGCTTGTTGGTAGTGGATATTTTTCCAAAGTGAAGATTGGTGATGGGAGTTGGCTTGATGTGCTTGGGAAATGAGTTGTCAGGATCCAGACTGCATTATGTACAAAGCTAATTTTTGATGTGCTTTATGTGCCTAAAATAAGTTATAATCTCTTATGTGTGGGTCAGTTTCTTGATAAAGATTATGCCATTTATTTTAAAAATAAAAGGTGTGAGGTTGTTGATCTGAATGGTGAAAAGCTATTTTGTATTGAAATCCAAAATAGAAGCTTTCTTATTGAATGGAGGCTAGCTCATGCATTCACTAGTTTGGAAGATACATCAAAGATTTGGCACAAAGGTTTGGGCGCACAAATTATACATCTTTGAAACAGCTCCAAAATCAGAAAATGGTTCTGAATATGCCCGATGTATTCGATCAGCCTCATGTATGTGATATATACCAAATGGGAAAGCTTAGTCAATCCCCATTTCAAGCTAACCGATCTTTTAGAGCTACTGAGAAGTTGAAGCTTGTGCATAAAGATGTTTGTGGTCCTATGAGCACTACCTCCTACAATGGAAGTAGATACTTTGTTATATTTATCGATGATCTCACAAGATTTTGTTGGATTTATTTCCTGAAGAAAAAGTTAGAAGTGTTCTCTGTTTTTTAAAAAATTCAAATTAGAGGTGGAAAACCAGAGTTCTCCCACTATCAAGACTTTGAGATCTGATAATAAGGCTGAATACACATCGCTGCAGTTTGAGGAATTTCTCCAACAAGCTGGCATTCATCATCAGCTCACAGTCACTTACACACCTCAACAAAATGGTGTAAGTGAAAGGAAGAATAGATCAATCATGAATAGGGCGAGGTGTCAGATTTTTGAAAAAAAACTTCCAAAGCAATTTTGGGCAGAGACAACTATTACAACTGTGTATTTGCAAAATAGATTGCCTAGAAAAGCACTTGGAGAAAAGACACCATATGAGGCTTGGTTTAATGTCAAACCATCAGTTGCTCATTTGAGAATTTTTGGAATTATTTGTTATGTCTTGGTTCCTGAAGCAAAGAGACACAAGTTAGATAAAAGAGCATATATTGCATCCTTGTGGGCTATAACAGTGTTTCAAAGGGTTACAAGATTTTTAATCCTGAAACTCAATAAGTGTTTGTGAGCAGAAGTGTCAAAATTGATGAAAATAGCAATTGGAATTGGGAGAAGATGGTTGTAAACTCATTCCAACAACCAAGAGATATTGTAGAGCCTCAAGATCATTTTAAAGAACAAGAAGAAGATATTGATGATGAAGATTATGTTGTGAGAGGCTCTAGGACATTAGATGATATCTATGCCAAATGCAATGTAGCCTTAATTGAGCCTGCAAATTCAATCAAAGCTCTTCAAGTTCCTGAATGGAAAGCAACAATGGAGGAGGAGCTGAAAATGATTGAGAAAAATGATACTTGGATACTTGTGGACAAGCATGGTCACAAGCAAGTTATCGGTGTGAAGTGGATTTTCAAGATAAAACTTAATGATGATGGGAGTATCAACAAACATAAATAAAGACTTGTTGTAAAAGGCTATGTGTAGCAACAAAGTGTTGATTTTTCAAATACATTTGCATCGGTGGCAAGGCTTGACACGGTAAGAATCTTACTTGCTCTCTCAGCTCAATTAAATTGGGAAGTTTTTCAACTTGATGTGAAATCTGCCTTCTTGAATGTATTGCTTGAAGAAGAAATATATGTTTTTCAACAGGATGGTTTTATCAGCAAGAAGTCGTCCAAGAAAGTCTATTTGTTCAAAAATGCTTTATATGGTTTGAAGCAAGCCAAGGGCGTGGTATGCAATAATGAATTCTTGCTGAGTTTGAGATTTATAAAGAGCTGCAATGAAGCTACTTTATATACTAAGTTTGAGAATCAAGAACTTCTTCTTGTGTCCATTTACGTTGATGATATATTGGTGACCGGGAGCAATTCTATGGCAGTAAAAGAATTCAGGGAGAAAATGAAAGAAGTTTTTGAGATGAATGATTTGGGTGGTATATTTCCTTGAAATGCAGGTCACTCAATGTGAGCAAGTAATATTCATTTCTCAAAAGAAATATGGAGGTGATCTACTTAAAAGGTTTGGTCTCACAAAATGCAAAATTGTGAGCACACCTGCAGTGCATGGAGATAAATTGGAAAAAAAAAGATGAGTCATATTTGGTTGATGCTTCTGTGTATAGAAGTTTGATTGGATGGTTGTTGTTTTTATGTGCAACAAGACCTGACATTATGTATGCTACTAGTGTTTTGTCAAGATTCATGAACTCTCCAACCCAAACACATTTCAAGGCTGCAAAAAGAGTGTTGAGGTATATTCAATGAACTCTTGATTTTGGCATTATGTATCGAAAGAGCATCACCACGAAGTTAGTTGATTTCACTGATAGTGATTGGGCTGGATCAATGGATGATATGAAAAGCACTACAGGATATTGTTTCACTCTTGGTTCAGACATTGTCTGTTGGAGTTCAAGAATGCAAAATAAAGTTGCTCAATCAACTGCTGAAGCTGACTATATTGTTGCTTCTGCTGCAGTTAATGAAGCTTTATGGATGAGAATTTTTTTTGATGATTTGAGGTTTGAACAAGACTATGCAACAGAGATTTTGTGTGATAGAAAATCTGCAATAGCTATGGTCAAGAATCCTGTGTTCCATGTGAAAACAAAGCATATCAAAGTGAAGTATCATGCTATTCGAGAAGCAGAGAAAGATGGAGAAGTTAAGTTACTTTATTGTGCAACTGATGACCAACTTGCTAATATATTTACTAAGGCTCTGCAGAAAGGTAAGTTTGAGATGTTGAGACAAAGATTGGGAGTAATTAACATCACTTGCATCAACGAGGAGTGTTGAGCAAGTTTGGAACTGATGCAAGCTTGGAGCTGGAGTCAGTTTGGAACTGGAGTCAATTTGGAGCTGGAGTCAGTTTGTTGACTTTAAGTTCTAGCTTATACAACCTAAACTTAGACTTTTAATATATCTTGAATATTGTGTAGAAGTGACAGGAAAAAGTAGTGGTAGAGATTAAATGCTTCTCTAGGAAGACTCCTACAACTACTTTATCTATAGTTTTTGTAAAAAATGAAAAAAATCAATAGAACATTCTCTCTATTTTTCGTTCTTGTTGTTTTCTCTCTCTAAAATAAGTCCAAAAATATCAACAGATGGTTATCATTAATCAGCACTACGCTTAAGTAGTACAAATGAAAAGCAGACTTCACCTTTTTGGCCATGTCGATGAGGCAAGAACCCAAGAGATCAATTTCTGTAGGGGTAGTGTAGGATGTGGGGGAGTTCATGGATTCAGGATCCGCTGGAACTAGAAGAGTCATGAGACCTCCACTTACCAGCTCCTCTGCTCTAGCTTCCAAGAATGACTCAATGTCATGAGCATAATGATTGGAGTAGGCTTCAAAAACTTCCTGCTTAGCTCCTGTATAGTGAACCTTACCTTTATTCCATGCCGGAGAATCACGGTCCACCACGGCCTTTGGCACTTGGGAGAGCCAGTTAAGGGCCCAAGAGGAGTAAGCGAAATCAAGGGAAGCCTTTGGGAAAAGGCGGCCGTGAAAAGAACCAGGCACTCCCACAGCATAAAAATTTCTGTGGGGTGAGATTGAATGGAAAAAAGTGTTGAAGTCATTCATGCGTTGATCGTTGAAGAAGACGTGAAACTCCTTTTTCAGCCCTTGTGCCTGCAACTTCTCCTCAATGGCTTGAGTGATGATCTGAATGGCAGGAAACGAGTTGCGCCCCGTTGAACACCCAAAATCAGCAATCCGGAAAGACTTGGGTTGGGCTGAGTGAAGCTGGCTAGTGTCAAGTTTGGCTGCTATTTCTTCTTCAAGCAATGGTTTTGCAGCATGTAGTGCTCCTTTCTTCAGTAATGAATGATACATGAAGCAACAGATTGATTCAGTGAATATCAAAATATAGTAGGAAAACTAGCTTATAATATATACCTGGTAAGAAGAGTTTTGGTCATAGCTATGCACCCCACTTCCACCATTCATAGCATAAAGGCCTAACAATGAGCTTTCCTTAACTCGCGCGATTGATTTCTATATGATTCTGGATTCTGGGGTTGGAATCCACAGTGGAGCTCGACGCAATGCGGATACGAGTTTGTGGAGAGGGAGTGCAAGTGGCGGTAGCATATAATTGAGCCATGTTTGTGTGAGCTTGATGCTTGGACTGTATTTTTGAGGTATTTATAATATGCACAACAGTAGCTGTAGTTGACATGAGATAGAGAGAGAGACGGTTCTTGAGTCCGACGTTAGCCGAGTGATGCCATTATCAAAATTCATTAAGTCTAGTTGCATAGACCCATACGCAAAAGAATCTTATCAATCAATCCAAAAAAAAAACAAAAAAAACCCAGCTTTACTACAAGCACAGGGATAATTTAAATAATTGGCACAAGAAGTTTTTGAACAAAATAAAGTGCTTCTACAATGGTGGTGGTGCACAAAATATTATTTATCTTCTTTATATGTGCGTCACGTTATCTCTATTTTTAATTACAACTATTTTACATTAATTTTTTTATCTATCTCACTTTTAATTAATCATGAGTTTTGCTTATCATAATTGTTAGGATTTTTGTTAGAGAAATCCTTCCTTTATTTGTTATGTTTTGGTAGGTCAAATGTTGTAAAAGTCATCTTAGTCATTTTTTTAGTTTCCAGAGTTCTAAAACTGTAATCCTTGTATATGATCAATCGAGTTGTAATAGAATTTAGCGACTGAAGACCGAGCATAGAAAATGCTCGAGAATTGAAGAAGTGTACGTGCGTGAAACTTGGTAAATCAAGTATGGCCAATGCCTATACTGAGAAGTCAGTATGGGGGTTCATCATAATGACTAGGAGAAGTCAGTATGAGGGCTGCCTATACTGACTATGGGAAGTCAATATGAGAGCCTCTACCTTGTAAGCACGAGCTACACGAAGACAACCAAGCTCAATCAGACTTCGGCATATTCTTGCTTAAGTAAAAGTACTAGGACATCCAAACTTGGGTTCCTCGGACTGAAACTGAGTCTAATATAATTAGTGAAAAGTACACTGACGCAACAGAGCAGAGCGTGGCACAACAGACCTATAGTATGGGCTATGATTGAACTTCATTCTCCATGTGTCTAACGACTGGATTACTGTGTCTAACGGGTAGAAATTCAAAATGCTCGGGGATTCCTCTATAAATAGGTCTGCACTTCAACCTTAAAAGGTTACGAATTATGCACAACAAAGAGCACATATCTAAGATGACACTCTGCTAAATTCATTACTCAAGCTCTCTGAGTGTCCGTGTTTTCATACATGAGACTTGAGTTCCTGACTCAAGTTGTCTCTCCGTGCTACTCTCTCTTAGCACGAGACTGAAGCTTTATAGCTTAAGCTATCCTTTGGTGAATATATCTTTTTAAGATATATTCACAACAGTCAGTTTCCTACTCTGGAATTCTGATTCTCACGGGTTTTTGCCAACCACCTGAGTTCAAGGAAGAATAGCAAACATCCAACCACCGGGAAGAAGACTGCGGGGTGTCGTCCTCACTTTAACCTGAAGGCTAAACGTACAAGGAGTTCTTAGGCGAGTGACCACATCAGACCGAAGGACGGAGCGCCGACGGGCTGTGCATATATCGTAAGGAGACTTGTATTATACTTAGTGAATTTCCAAACCGAGTGTCTGAAAAGTGGACATAGAATTTTTAGATTCGAACCACTGTAAAATATTACATGTTCTTTATCGCTTCCATTTAAGTACCTGTCTTTATTTAGTTTCGCAAAACTAACTTTCAAACCTTCAATACTTGTCCCAAGTATTGAAGTGTATATTCTGTGAAACTTATTTTATAAACGACAATCCTAAGCCTAACACCTTTTAGGTGCCCTAAACTAAGATACAGTCAGTTTAGGAGAACAAGTGCAACTTTTTATTACTTCCGCTGCATATTAATGTAGTTAGCTTTGTCTAGATAATGCACCGACAATGAGGTAACATGTAACATCTGGGAGGTGGTTAACATATGAATGCATTCCTATATATATATGGGTGCATTCTAGGCTGAACTCATCTACCTGAATGAACTATGAACTTTCATTGTTGTGTGTGTAATTGATTATTATTGTATGTATGATATATCATTATAGTATCATATACACTACAATGATCAATTACACACACAATAATGAAGTATCATAATTAGGTACTATAATGAGCTATCATATAAACTACAATGATCAATTATACATACAACAATGAAAAGTTCATAGTATTCAGGACATTTAGTTCGGATTTGAACGCAACTCTCTCTCTCTCTCTCTCTCTATATATATATATATATATATATATATATAGAGAGAGAGAGAGAGAGAGAGTTATGATCAAGTGCTAAAATTAAAGTTTGTGCTAAATAGGAATAAATCTCAGTCATTTAATTGATAGCATCAATGGTTGAGATTAAAATATCAAAGATTAAAAAATTTAGCATAATTTTTGTTCGTGCTTAATTGATTTATAAATCATGTATAAAGCAAAAAAGCATAAAATCTGGAAAAATATTTTAATCTCAACCATCGATTTTATTAGATGAATGATGTAGATTCATTCATATTTAGTACAAACTAACTTTTAGTATGAGATGGACTCCCTAAATATATATATATAAAGAGAGAGAGAGAGAGTAGTGATCATATAATAAAGCCTTTTCTCATATTAAATAGGAAAGAATCTGGATCCTTTATTTTGTTGATCCAATGTTTGTGATAATTCACAATTTATTAGATACATTAGATAATTAGGGTATCTTAGTAATTTGGCCTTTAAGTTTGAGTAACTGTGAAATATTAAAAAAGATACAGTAAGAGATAGAGAAATATGAGAAGAAATGTATTATTTGATGATAGATCGACTGATACAATCATTTAGTAGGAGTTATATACAAGTGTTCATGCAGAAGCCCCAACTAATAGTTTTGTAACTGACTTTCATAACAAGAAACAAACTCATGCACGTGATCCAACTAATGAGATATTTTCTCCCTTGTTGTATGTTTACTCGACTCTTCATTCTCTCTTTTAGCTGTGTGCATAAACCTTAACATCCCCCCCCTCAAGCTGCACTTCCCAAAGGTGCAGCTTGGACAATAAAAGTAGAAAGACTAGGGGTGGGACGGTAAGGTATACCGAAATTTTTTCGTCGTACCGTATACCGTACCGAACTTTACGGTATGAGAAAATGCATATCGCTACCATACCGTAACTATCGGTATACCGAACTTCGGTATACCAAAATTTTGGTATAACATAAACTGAATACTATTATCGTACCGTACCAAAATTTTACGGTATACCGTGATACACCGTAACGATATACCGTACTGTACCGAATATTATTAATTAAAATAATATATAAATATTAATAATATTATTATTTAATTAAAAATGAGTTCCAAGGCAACTTCTCACCGGCTATGTGGTCGGAAACCTTGTCCCGATTACCATCAAATTGATGGTTTAGGTAATAACACTAATTAGCTATACAAAGATGTATTTTATAGGTGACTCAATTCATTTGTATTTGATAACTAACCGATGTGGGATATGAAAATGGTTGTTCATTTATAGATGTTTTCATTTGTGTGTGTTTTATTCTTTATCAATGTGAGATACTTTATTATGTAGGATAATAACTTTAAAAAAGTTACTCATTTTGTTGTTATTTTTTCTTCTAACCATATTTTTTTAAATCATTTATTATTATTATTTTCTTCTAACCCAATTTCTGATTACATGTCATGCGATTTTATCAACTCACTACTTTTTTATCATCGTCAAACTAAAAATGTTATTAACCTTTGTTTAAATATTATTGTCTATTTTGTATTATATTATTTCATTCTACAAGTGCTATAATATAATATAAATTATTTTTTTAATAACTATAAACAACTAAGTAAAATGCTCATATATATGAAAATGTTAAATGAAAAGAAATGAAATTGTGAATCATTGTAATACCAAAATATGTCTTACACTAATATTATTTATGTTCAAATAATCACTTTTCAATATAACAAAACATTTATGATAATTTACATCATAACAATCAAACTATAACAAAATAAATATTAAAAATAAAATAATAATGTACTAATAATTATTAGAATTTTAATCTAAGTGTTATTCTTAAAACGTCTCAATAACAAAATAAGTTGAACGAGGGAGAATAAAGAATTAAAATTAGAAAAGTATTAGATACGAGCATTTATTGAAATAAATATATAGGATAAATACTATTATATATAAATAATATTATATTATTTAAAATAAAAATAATATTTATATATTCGGTACGGTATGTAGACGGTATACCTTATATTTTAGAATCTCATACCGATACCGTACCGTTAATGACAGTATATCAAGATTTCAGTATTTTCGATATTTTTTCAATATGATATGTACGGTATATCGGTATTTCGGTATTTTTCCCACCCCTAAGAAAGACATGAACTGACAGAGCTTTGGTGAATATGTCGGCCAGCTGAGCAGCAGAAGAAACATGTGTGGGTTTAATAAGACCGACTTTGAATGCATTACGAACAACATGATAGTCGATTTCGATATGTTTGGTTCTTTCATGAAACACCTGATTTTCCGTAATGTGGATGGCAAATTTGTTGTCACAGCATAATGGGATTGGAAATGATGGTGAGTAGCCAAAGTCATTAGCATATATGATAACCATTACAACTCATGCACAGTAACAACCATTGCTCTATACTCGGCTTCGGCGATGGAGCAAGATATGGTGGGCTGTTTCTTGGACTTCCAAGAAAGAAGAAAGTCACCAATGAAGATACAGAAGCCAGATAGTGATTTCCTTGTTGTTTTGCAAGAGCCTCAGTCCGAATCAGAGAAGGCCCGAAGCTGAAGGGATGTATCAGAACCATAAAACAGCCCTCACGAAGGACAAGTAGAGAGATACCTGAGAACATGTAAGGCTGCTTTCCAATGAGACTGTCTCGGAGAATGGACGAATTGGCTAAGCTGCTGAACTGCATACGTGAGGTCTGGGCGTGTGTAGTCAGATACAGAAGTCGGCCTACAAGTCTGCGATATTGCTCCGGTTGCTCAAAAACTGGTGATGAAGCATCATCATCTGCAAGAAATCTTAGACCGGGAGGAAATGGAGTAGAGGCTGGGGAACAATCAAACATGCCCGCATCCCACAATATATCAGTAGCATATTTAGATTGAATAATGAAAATACCATTAACAGTACGAGTGAATTCCATCCCAAGGAAGTACTTGACATTCCCAGGATCCTTGATGGTAAATAAAAGAGTGGAGATACCGTTTAACCTGTTCAATAATGTCGACACTGGAATTCGTGATTAACACATCATCTACATAGACTAGAAGAAACACAAAGCACTCATCCTTAGAAAACTTGAACAGACAATGGTCATGTGCAGACTGTATGAACCCAAAAAGAAGAAGCTTAGAGGTAAGTTCAGTATTCCATTCCCGGGACGCCTGTTTTAACCCGTAAAGAGACTTTTTAAGCCTGCAAACCTCACCCACTCGAGCCTTAGTGTATCCGGGAGGCGGTAGCATGTAAATATCATCATTGAGGGAGCCGTGAAGAAACGCATTATTGACATCAATTTTGCTGGAGAGGCCAGCCTTTGGATGCAGTAATAGCTACGAGTAATCTGACTGTCACAATTTTTGCCACTGGGGAAAACACATCATTAAAGTCTTCACCTTCAATTTGGGTGAATCCTTTAGCTACAAGTCAGGCTTTGTAGCGTTCAATGCTGCCATCTGATAAGCTGTAAAATACAGCAGCAAATAAATTTATAATAACCCGAAGG
>JAPKLW010000258.1:185819-199136 GCA_026898455.1 Plectranthus barbatus | reverse complement strand
ATGTTGGGTATGATATTATGATTCGAGATGTGTTTGGTTATGAAAAACGAATTGCCTTGAGAACGAATGTAGACTTTTAGTTATAAATGATGATGAATCAGATAGAATGATAAGAATTTAGGAAATTATGTTGAGATGGATTGATTATGAGTTGGTTTTGGATTTGATTAAGCTTGTCGTTGTCCTAGATCGTCCGTCCTAATTGGTGAACCTTGATCATTTGTAGGAGGTTGAAAGTCGGAGAAGTAAGCTCAAGTTAGCGGACAACATCTATGACTATAACTAAAGCCAAACATCAGGTGGGAAACTATTTCAGTAAAAACCAAAATGCGTGTTTTCTTTTCAAAATGCGTTACAAACTGTTTTATTTTAACTGAGACTGCTATGCATGTTTTGTGCTATTATATCTGTCCTCTGTCGATTCCCATCGACAGGGAGATTAACTAATGAGTTTAGAACCAGGTTTCCATAACTGCGCTAGAACTCACTAAGTGAACAGGGTGTTAGCCCCTTTGATAATGATTGGGTGAACCGTCCCCATATGTTGATTGTTGGAATGAGGCGGAGTGTCCTCCAGTTGTATCCTGTGAATATTATTATTAAAACGATCGGGTCTCAAAATGGGTTTCTGAGACTAGTGCACTTAGATGACAGTAGGTTGAGTGTGTTTACATTCCTGACTGATCATCGTAACTTGGAAGTCGGCCAACTTCCAGTTACAACACTGAAACAATTATGATAACATGTAAATATCACGCGTGTGAAAATAAAATGTTTTAGATAACATGGTTCTTTTCAACAAAACCCCGTGACTATCTGCGTGAGTTGCATAGTATGTTTCCTATATAAATGCATGTTTTCGGGCATGTTTCTCATTGAGTACATTAGTACTCAGCCCCTCGCGTTATTTCTAAAACGTGCAGGTTAAGCAACAAGGATGGGAGTACTGGGGTGTAAGCTGGTGTGAAGAAGTTGTTTTTGAAAAGATAAAAGATCCTGTGACATGTATCTTCATATACATGTCACTATCACTCTACACACACTGCTGCACCGCTCTCTGATTTAACCCTTCCCACTTCTGATTTGATAACATTTAAACTTGGTTTTGTGGAATTTACTCGAAGTACATATTTCTACTGTTTATTTATCTTTTCTTCTAAATTGAAGTCTTCCGCTTTAAAATTTTCGAAAGGTGTTTGATAAAACCTGAAACATCACTGTAACGTGGCCCCAAATTGGGAAGGTCAGTTGGGGGCGTTACAGAGGTGGTATCAGAGCTGAGTTTTTAAAGTTTTAAAAGATTTTAAAGTAATTTGGAAAAACTTCGAGTCTTAAGGTGTATGATTTGAAAGTTGTGTGAAGTGTTCGCTCATGCTTACACCCTACTCCATCCTGCGCTACCTGAGGTACGTTTTAAAGTTTTAAAGTTTCCCTGCTTGCAATTTCTGTAAGATTTGGTATATTTTGAGAAAATTTCAAAGGTTTTGAAAGTTATTTGAAAAATGGAAAGAAAGCAAAGTTTAGAAGGAATAAGGAGTTGAGTTGTTTTGATTTAAACTTGATTGATTTTGTGTTGAGCAAGGGTGCTAACACTGGTTATTTGAAAGTGATATGAAAGGATTGGGTTGAGAAGTTTGCATTTATGAAAGTTGAGAATTTGATGAATGGGAAAGTTTGATGTTTAAAAGATGAAATATTTTTTGTTCATTTGACACAGCTAAGGTGACCTCTCTTGAAAGTGTGAAATGAATTTGAACTGATCTGTAGAATGACGAATAAATTGCAAGTATTTAAAACCTTGATGTTATGGCTATAGATGTGCTAGAGAATAATGAGCTATAGTATCGTATAATTTGACAACGAATTGTGGAATAACTAGTAGGAATCAGAACTGACAAATAACTGTGAGCCTTGAAAAGGCATTGACTTGATTTGGAGTGTGGAAATTGAAAATTTCCTTAGTTGTTGGTTTGTCAGAGTAGTGATAGAGTGAGTTGACTTGTAGAAACTACAAGCTAGTATACAGTCGTACAAAATGTACATAGTAAGCCTGATAGATGTAATTAGACTTGGTGTAAGATAGTACGTGCGAGGATCCGAGGGAACCTCGACAGAGTGTGTGGTGTAGTTATTCTATATGACCCTGTACTAATCGTTTATTTCTGTTTTGGTCAGATGGCACCTCAGGACCGGATTGTGAGACGTTTCAGGGAGCGCCTTCCTTTCACTGAGGATAACCTTGCGTCAACTTTATTGGACTACTTGGAGTTGTGGGAGAGAGTACGCTACTTAGGAGTAACGGATAGGGAGGCGATGGAGCTGACAATGAACCTTATGCCGGAGAGATGGACTAACTGGGTATTATCATTGACTAGATGGCATTGTAATAGCGAGACATGCACCGTAGGGAGTTATCATCGTTTTATGGGGGACTTGATCCAGAAGGTGGTTGCTGAGGGGAACCCTTCGCCAGCATCTTCTAGAGGCACGCAGGCATCCCGGACCAGGACCTCATCACCTGAGTGGACTCCAGCTTCGCCGCCAGTGCCAGCTGATGCCCAGATTGCACCTGTGCATGCACCTACTACGAGACAGAGAGTGCGACCAGTGCCTAGTACTCCGACCGCGGCATACATGCCATTTTCGCCCGAATATCCGCAGGGAAGGACTTATGATCCGTATGCACTTGGTAACATGTCCATGGCTTCAGTCCAATTTCCTACACAGTATCAGGACCCGATGTTGCCTTCAGGAGACCTTAGACCACCCGTTCCATCGTATCTGCAGTCACAATGGGAGGTTGGAGGACCCAGTCGGGCCAGACCAACACAGGATTCAGGTCGGGACAGCGCGGAGATGTGGCCTAGACCGACCCCTAGTGGACAGGAGGACATGTTTGGTGGCCATGGGACCATCCATGGCTATGGGAAACATACCAGAAATTCCATCAGTGATGTGGGTAGAAACATTTAGAAAACAGCACCCTCCAACTTTTGATGGGACTGGAGGACCCACAGCAGCAGAGGATTGGATCCGCGAGCTTGAAAAGATATTCAAGCATATGAGATGCTCCGAGGAGGAGAAGATTAACTGCATGTCCTACCAGCTCAAAGGAAAAGCGGACAGATGGTGGGAGACATATGTCAAGTCTGTTGCACCAGCAGAAAGGGACAATGTGAGTTGAGATAGGTTTAAGGAAGCATTCTTCGAGAAGTATGTTCCAAAGGAGTACAGAAAGGAGAGGGCGGTGGAATTCTTCCTCTTTGAGCAAGGAAAGCTAACGATGGAGGAGTACGACACTAAGTTTGGTGAGCTACTCCAGATGGCACCACATTTGGCAGATACACCGCAGAAGATGGCTGAGAAATTCATGGATGGTCTGTGTGAGGAGATCCGCACACAACTGGCGACCATGAAAGGGTTGAGCTACCAAGAGCTGTTGAACCATGTCTTGGACATTGAAGCGTCCAAGAACATGAAGAAATTGCCAGAATGGGGAGCGCAGGAGGCGCAGGCTTCAGGTTCGAACCAAAAGAGGAAATTTGAGGAGCCGCAAAGGCAATTTGTGCAGGGCCAAGGCAACCAGAAATGCCACGACCAGGGCAGACCGCATAATTTCCAAGGGAGGCCAGACCATCAGAACTTTCAGAGGTTCAACCCTCACCAGGCTCAGAGGCGAGATTAGGCGGGACTGCAGAACTGCCAAATGTGTGGCAAGAAACATACAGGTGGCTGTCAAGGAAATGCAGTCAGATGCTACAACTGCGGAGGGCAAGGTCATTATGCAAACAACTGCCCTACACCGCCAGTTCAGGGAGGCAACCGCCAGAACTTTCAGAGACCTGCCAACCAACATCTGAGGGCTATCAGAGGACACCGTCAGCCGTGGAGAGGCAATGCTGGAAACAGAGGAGGTGGTAGGCAGGGCAATCAGGCCCCACCCAGGAATCAAGAGGGCAACCAACAGGGTGGTGATGGCCAGCAGAGGAGAGCCCGGGCCTATGCTTTGGATGGGAATCAGGACGATGGCAATCTGGCAGGTATGTGATGCATTAATAATATACCTGTTATGATATTATTTGATACGGGAGCATCGCATACATTCATTTCATCTGCATGTGTTGAGGCATTAGAACTTAAAGTAGAGAAGAATAACCATGACTTGAACGTAGCAATACCTTCAGGAGAAACAACTACTTCTACTTTAGTGTGCCGAGACTTGAGAATTAAGATGAACGAGAATGAAATTCAAGTAGTCGAGCTGAATGTTTTGGATATTCATGACGTAGATGTAATCCTAGGAATGGATTGGCTGTCGGAGAATAAAGCGACGATCTTGTGTCGCGAGAGAAGAGTGATCATTCCTCAGTTAGGGAATAAGGAGGCATTTGAACATGGATTCAGAAGGAGCCAGAGATTACCTGTAATCTCTGCAGTTCAGGCAACGAAGTTGTTGCGAAAGGTCAGGAACCAAGCTTTCTTAGTGTACTTAGAAGGAGAAGAGAAACCCGAGCTGACCGTGCAAGATGTTCCGATAGTGCGGGAATTTGAAGACGTGTTTCCGAATGAGCTACCAGGGTTGCCGTCAGACAGGCAAGTAGAGTTCACCATTGATCTAGAACCGGGTGCGGCACCAATTTCTATAGCACCGTACAGCATGGCCCCGAAGGAGTTACAAGAGTTAAAGGTCCAGCTACAAGAGCTATTGGACATGGGTTATATCAGGCCAAGCGTGTCACCATAGGGTGCACCGGTTTTGTTTGTAAAGAAGAAGGATGGATCAATGCGTATGTGCATTGACTATAGAGAGCTGAATAAGTTGACGCTGAAGAACAGATACCCATTACCGAGGATCGATGATCTTTTTTATCAGCTCATGGGAGCGAAGGTGTTTTCTAAGATTGATCTTCGATTAGGGTACCATCAGTTAAAGATTCGGAAGGAGGACATTCCGAAGATAGCGTTCAGAACTAGATACAGTCACTACGAGTTTGTAGTAATGCCATTTGGACTTACAAATGCTCTTGCAGTGTTCATGGACTTAATGAACCGAGTATTCCATCCGTACCTTGACAACTTTGTACTGGTGTTTATAGATGACATCCTAATATACTCTAAGAGCGGAGCAGAGCATGAACATCATCTGAGAACAGTTTTGCAGACCCTGAGAGATGAGAAGTTGTACGCCAAATTCAGTAAGTGTGAATTCTGTCTAAGAGAAGTGACATTCTTGGGTCACATCGTTTCGGCAGACGGAATCAAGGTAGATCCAACCAAGATTCAAACTGTGATGGACTGGAAATCACCAACTACGCCGAATGAGATTCGTAGTTTTCTGGGTTTAGCAGGCTATTACAGGAGATTTATTAAGGGCTTCTCCAAGATCGCGAAGCCGATGACCCAGTTACTACATAAAAGTGCGAAGTTTGTGTGGACAGAGGAGTGTGAGGAGAGCTTCCAGAAATTGAAGCAATTGTTAACAACTGCGCCAGTTCTAGCAGTGCCGGAGTCAGATAAGAACTTTGAGGTTTACACTGACGCTTCAAATAATGGGCTATGTTGTGTGTTGATGCAAGACGGAAAGGTGATAGCATATGCGTCAAGACAGTTAAGATCGCATGAAGTGAATTATCCAACTCATGATTTGGAGTTAGTGGCCGTAATCCACGCGTTAAAGATCTAGAGACACTATCTCTATGGAGTGAAGTGCGCCATATTCACTGATCACAAGAGTTTGAAGTATTTCTTTGAACAAAAGAATTTGAATATGAGACAGAGGAGATGGTTAGAACTCGTGAATGATTACGATTTGACGATTAATTATCACCCAGGAAAAGCTAATTCAGTAGCAGATGCCTTGATCAGGAAAGGAGAAGCTCAGTTAGGTTGTATGCTTACAAGAGAGAGCAATTTGATCAGAGAGTTTGAGAGGCTCAGTCTAGAAGTAATATCACCTTTGGAGAGGAAGAGGTGTGATTTGGCAACATTGACAATAGTGCCGGATTTAAGAGAGAGAATTAATAAGGCACAGAAGGAAGACGCAGAGATTGAGAAGTTGTGTCAGAAATTAAAAGTCAAGCCAGTGGGAGAGTATCGGGAAGCAGATGACAGTGCATTGCTATTCAGAGATCGAATTTTGGTGCCGAGCTGTGAGGAATTAAGGAATGAGATTTTGAGAGAGGCACACGATACACCGTATACCGCTCACCCAGGAAGTACTAAAATGTATCAAGATCTGAAAACCAAGTACTGGTGGGGTGGTATGAAGAAGGATGTAGCCCTATATGTAGAGAAATGCTTGGTATGTCAACAAGTTAAGGCGTTACATCAACGGTCGTATGGGAAATTGCAGCCGTTAGACATTCCTGAATGGAAATGGGAACATATCACCATGGACTTCGTAACAGGGTTACCAAGGTCACAAAAGGGGAATACGGTGATATGGGTTGTCGTGGATCGTCTAATGAAGAGTGCACATTTTCTACCGATTAAGGTGAACTATGGGTCAGATAAGCTAGCACAGATTTATGTCCGAGAGATAGTCAGACTGCACGGAGTGCCGAAATGTATTACGTATGACAGAGATGTGAAGTTTACATCTCATTTTTGGAAGAGCTTACAGCGGGAGATGGGTACTCGCTTAAATTTTAGTACGGCGTTTCACCCTCAATCGGATGGTCAGTCTGAAAGGATAATCCAAACTCTCGAGGACATGCTAAGGACGGTAGTTTTGGATCGAGGGAGCAGTTGGGAGCCAATTTTGCCTTTGATCGAGTTTGCCTATAATAATAGTTACCAGGCAACAATCGGAATGGCTCCTTATGAGGCTTTGTATGGGAGGAAGTATCATTCGCCTCTGTATTGGGATGAGGTAGGAGAACGGAAAGTGATTGGACCGGACGCAGTGAGTGAGATGATTGAGATAGTCCGGCAAATTAGAGAAAGAATGAAGGAAGCGCAGAGCAGACAAAAGTCTTATGCCGACTCTAGGAGGACAGAGTTGTGTTTTGAAGTTTGGGATAAGGTTTTCCTCAAAGTTACACCCTTCAAAGGAATAATACGCTTCGGGGTAAAAGGCAAGTTGAGACCGCGCTATGGGGGACCGTACGAAATACTAGAGCGCATTGGTCCAGTGGCGTATAGATTGGCATTACCCCCGAGTATGGGCAATATCCATAGTGTGTTTCATGTGTCTCAGTTGAGAAAATATGTTTATGATCCGAGGCATGTGATTTGCCAAGAAGAAGTAATTTTGAGCCCAGATCTACGGTATGAAGAACGGCCGGAGGCCATACTAGACCGAAAAATGCAAGAGCTCCGGAATAAGTCAATTTCGCTCGTTAAGATGCTTTGGAGCCATCATGGGCGTGAGGAAGCGACATGGGAGCTTGAGGAAAAGATGAAAGAGAGATATCCCGAGCTTCTTGAAGCTGTGTAATTTTCGGGACGAAAATTTTATAAGGGTGAGGGGATGTAATACCCCATGTATAAATTCGACCTTGTATAAATTATGAGGATTTAATAAAGAAATAATTCCCAAGTGAGATATTTGAAACTATTTATTTGTGTTTGGAGAATTTATATTGAGCTTAGTATTTATATTTTGGAGAAATTATCAAGAATTTAGTGGAAGTATTATGTATTGGAGATTGGATTTTGGAAGTATATGCATGGATATTTTGAATTTTGTGGGAAATTTGGAAGTATTATATTGGAATCCATGTATTAAAATTTAAATATATTTGGTTTATAAGGGTTACATATATTTATAGATATAATTATAATGAGAGAAAGGGAATTATTCATATACATTTGAAAACATATCACTTCCACACTTATATTATAAAGCTAGAGAGAGAAAAACCCTTCCATCCACCCCTTCCCCGTCAGACTGCATTCCCGGCCAGATTCCGGCCAAATCACAGAGTTTCCGGACAAGCCGTGACCGCCATTACGAAGCTCGTCTTCCCAGGTTCAATTTGAGTACTCGTGGGTTCCGAGAGGGCGAGAAACGAAGGAGTTATCGTAGAAAGAAGGTATGGGTTTAATCAACCCAGAAATTTTGAGTTTATTTCTTGAATCTTGTTTAATCGACGGAGAATTGATGTTTTGACGGCATTTTCGTGTTCCTCATCACGTAGAGAGGCTTCGGACAGTGAGAAGTGAGTGAAACCACGCCGGAAAAGAGCTCCGCCGCCTTGAAGAGTGTTTTCCGGTGAGCTCTCTTCCACATCTTTAATCTTGCGATTTATGGTGTTTGGATGTGATATTCGTGTTCTAGAGTGTCTAGGGAGTCGATTAGTATCGTTGCATGTATGATCGGACGGAGGAATCGCGAGAAAACGCGAGTTTCAGGGTTGAAATCCAGCAAGTTCGTCGGAGAAGACGACTCGTCCCGAACGGGACGGAGGCATCCCACTCGGGACGAGCCTCGAACAGGTATGCAGGAGCAGGACACCCATCCCGTTCAGGATGGGTGGATCCTGTTCAGAATGGGGCACGACCAGGAGGAGAAATTCAGCGAGTTGTTCATCTAGTTCGGGACGAACGAGTTCCGTTCGGAATGGGCTTCGACCTTGAAGTATAAAACATGGTTTTTGAGCTATTTTTCATTCCATTTCGAACCCTTTCAATCCCTAAGATTAATATATGATATGGGAAGCATGTTGGGTATGATATTATGATTCGAGATGTGTTTGGTTATGAAAAACGAATTGCCTTAAGAACGAATGTAGACTTTGAGTTATAAATGATGTTGAATCAGATAGAATGATAAGAATTTAGGAAATTATGTTGAGATGGATTGATTATGAGTTGGTTTTGGATTTGATTAAGCTTGTCGTTGTCCTAGATCGTCCGTCCTAATTGGTGAACCTTGATCATTTGTAGGAGGTTGAAAGGTCGGAGAAGTAAGCTCAAGTTAGCGGACAACATCTATGACTATAACTAAAGCCAAACATCAGGTGGGAAACTATTTCAGTAAAAACCAAAATGCGTGTTTTCTTTTCAAAATGCGTTACAAACTATTTTATTTTAACTGATACTGCTATGCATGTTTTGTGCTATTATATCTGTCCTTTGTTGATTCCCATCGACAGGGAGAATAACTAATGAGTTTAGAACCAGGTTTCCATAACTGCGCTAGAACTCACTTAGTGAACAGGGTGTTAGCCCCTTTGATAATGATTGGGTGAACCGTCCCCATATGTTGATTGTTGGAATGAGGCGGAGTGTCCTCCAATTGGATCCTGTGAATATTATTATTAAAACGATCGGGTCTCAAAATGGGTTTCTGAGACTAGTGCACTTAGATGACAGTAGGTTGAGTGTGTTTACGTTCCTGACTGATCATCGTAACTTGGAAGTCGGCCAACTTCCAGTTACAACACTGAAACATATATGATAACATGTAAATAGCACGCATGTAAAAATAAAATGTTTTAGATAACATGGTTCTTTTCAACAAAACCCCATGACTATCTGCGTGAGTTGCATAGCATGTTTCCTATATAAATTTATGTTTTCGGGCATGTTTCTCATTGGGTACATTAGTACTCAGCCCCTCGCGTTGTTTCTAAAACGTGGAGGTTAAGCAGCAAGGATGGGAGTACTGGGGTGTAAGCTGGTGTGAAGAAGTTGTTTTTGAAAAGATAAAAGATCCTGTGACATGTATCTTCATATACATGTCACCATCACGCTGCACACACTGCTGCACCGTTCTCTGATTTAACCCTTCCCACTTCTGATTTGATAACATTTAAACTTGGTTTTGTGGAATTGACTCGAAGTACATATTTCTACTGTTTATTTATCTTTTCTTCTAAATTGGAGTCTTCCACTTTAAAATTTTCGAAAGGTGTTTGATAAAACCTGAAACATCACTGTAACGTGGCCCCAAATTGGGAAGGTCAGTTGGGGGCGTTACAATTTTATGCCCAAAATATTGCATTTTTTACATCGAACGTATGCACATTATGTTTTATGAATTGCACGAAATGAAATTCTTGAATATATATTTTTCACATTTTTGCCCTTGAATGCTAGATGGTAACGAAAATAATGCACCGAAATTGGGACGGATTTAAATTGATCACATGCATTAATTTTGGTCTTTAATGGTCCATATTTATTCTTATTTAGCAGCGAGAATCTTTTTAACACCTAATCACTACCCTATATATATATATATATATATATATATAGAGAGAGAGAGAGAGAGAGAGAGAGAGTTGCGTTCAAATCCGAACTATATGTCATGAATGAACAGTGACCATTTATCCAGCCATTCATCTTAAATTTTGGACGCCCCATATTATACCACGTGACATTTTTTAATTAATATTTTATTAAGTAAAGGGTAATATTGGTATCACATAGTTATATAAAGTTGTTAGTTTTGGAAATCCCTATAATCATGCAATTTATAAGTTTTTAATATCTTTTTATTTTTGGTTTCTATATCATATCTAATTAATACAGAATTAACGTCTAAAATTTTATTTCTTCTTCTTAATTTTTTAGAGTGCATTCTTTTCTTCTTCTGTCGTTCGTTCTTTTCTTCTTCGGCCGTTTTTCTTTTTTGGCCAGTTTTGCTCTGAACGGTGACTGTCCCGACCGCCGCCGACGGCGGCCGTGTATTTGTAAATTGGGGAGGTTATTTGTGTGCCCTAATTTTCAATCAATTTGGGGATCTTGCTTCATACAATCCCAGTTTTTAATTCGTCTGAAATTGGAGGAGTTCTTGACGTGGGCTCGTGTTCTCGACGGATTTTCTTGGCTACCGTGCTCGCACCGGCGTTGGGTCCAGCCGCAATCAACGGTGGCAGCCGCCGGGCCCTGTTCGCGATTGTTTTGTAGATGAATCGTGATAGAATGACAGGTCGCTAGAAGAACTTGGAGTAAATATTGTTCTTTATTTTTTTCTTTTTTTTTCAAATCCAGGATATTTTGATTGTTTATTTCTTTTCTTTGACATCGAATCATACATTTTCTGTTTTTTTTTATATTCATTCGTTGAGTACATATACTTGTATTTTCTTTTTCGTGCGTCTGAGTTAATGTTTTTGTTTTATTAACTTTTTTTTTTTGTTTTATAGGATATTTTGATTGTTTAAATTTTGTTCTTTTTATCAATACATTAGTACACATATATTAAAAACTGAAATTTGAATATGCAATAGAGATATATTATCTTCGTCAAATTCATTATTCTAAACATTCACTATATAATGAAATTAAGTAGAACTTAAACAGTGCATAATGTACTTATATCCCATTCAAAAGCCAGAACAAAAAAATTAAGTCTACAACTTCAGTCTCCTCTTAAACAGTGTTCCTCATGTACTCGTTAACATAGTTATCGACATCCACTTCAGTAATCTCTCTCTCGGTCTTTATGTACTCCTGACTTTTTTTCACGTTCTTCAAAGCATAATTATTATTTGTGGACAGCATAAGCGAGGAATAATATTTTGCACGCAAATATCGGAAAACAATCTTGGTTCGCTGTGGCAATCCTGCACAATGACATGCAAGTACTCATATAATGATATCACAAAATGTAAAAAATGACATGCAATTACTCATATAAAGATATCACAAAATGTAAAAAATGACAAAAAAATAATTTTTAAAAATAATCATTACTTCCTTTCGAAATACATACACCACAGTTTGAATTTTTAAAAAGAAAAGCTATATGCTATCAAATTTTGTTCAATTTTTGCCCTAAAAAAACACATTAAAATAGCAATTTAACCTGATAGAAGTTCTAATTTATGCAATATTATAAATTCGAAACAAATAACAAACGTTATACAAACATACAATGACAATAAATCCTATGAACAATGTTTTGGTTTTTGAATATAGAAATCCCGTGCATATCTTAATTTATTTATTTTTTAAATACAAAAAATACGGCATAAGAAAAAAAAATACACAAGCAATCGCACGAAAAATCATATTCCAAAGGAAATCATTAACTTGAAAATTAGGGAAAATAATATATACTAACCTGGAGTAGAACCCTCTGTCGTCTTCTTTTTCTTCGAAGTCATGTTTGCTTTAAGCTTTTTACAAGATTTGATCGTAAATCTTCAAAAAGAAAACCTCGTAAAAAAAAAATCCCCAAATAGTCAAGTGGTGCGATGTGGTGATTTGCAACCAAATAAAAAACAAAAAAAAACCATGAACAATGATATTTGGGCAACATAATATTACACTAAACGAAGTGGATGCAGAAAAAGAAACTTACGAGTTTTTGTTGAAGAATTTCATCCGTCCGCCTCTTTCTACTTCACTTTCTCTTTCTGTCGTCAAAACGATGAAACTGGTGGGTGGAATGAATTAAATGATATTCATTAATTAAAATAATTAGATAAAGATGGGAATAAATCGTGGGAGATCTTTTGGAAACTACTCCCGGAATATCAGCAGTCATATTTAAATTGATTGCTAATTTATACAATTTAGGACTTATTTACCCTTATAATGACAGAATAAACAATGGGTAATGATAAATATCATCAGATAATCTTGGACGTTGAAATTTGATATTAATGGCTAGATTTTGGTCTCTGTTCATTCAGGGACACATGTTCAGCCATGAACGCACCCATATATATATATATAAAGAGATTCACTCAAGTGCTAAAATTAAAGTTTGTACTAAATATGAATAAATATGAACCAATGGATTTTATTAGACGGATGATTAGGATTAGTTTATCCGAATCAGGCGGGTTTATCATTATTTTAGGCACAGTTATATATTTAGTTGAGTAAGGTTATTTAAGTAATTTAATATTATCATAGCTGTACTTTCCAAGAATTATGTAACGGGCGTTGAACATGGCTGTTTTGTAATTTTATTACGTAAATTCTAATTGTTTATAATTTTGCTTATTTAATCAGATTTGTTTCGATTACTCAACAAATAATATTTGTGATTTTCATAAATTTATAATATGATCACATGATATTAAGTTTTTCGTTCAAATATTTTTATTGGTAACAATTTTTTTATTGTCAACAAAAAATATTTGTGCATTTATTTAATACTCCACTTTTTTAGTGTTAGAATTTAAGTTTTTTAATATTATTGTTTATTATTTTCAATATTAAAAAAATCATGCTTAATTTTATTAAAGTTTATGCATTTCATATCATAATTATGCTTTTTCATGTTGTAGTATATGCTTATTTATTATTTGTTAGCTTATGCTTTATTCCCTATAAAGTTCACTATCCTAATTTTATCATCCATCGGTCATGCTAATTCATTTATTAATTAATACTTATTCATTTATAAATTTT
>JAPKLW010000258.1:136353-180819 GCA_026898455.1 Plectranthus barbatus | reverse complement strand
TATAATTGATATTTTGAGTTGTTGATTTAATTTGATTAATTAATTAATAAAATTATAAATTCAATATATATTATTAATTTTAGTTGCATTCATTTATTAGTTACATATTTTCAACGTGCATCTAATTATATAATTTTAGTAGATATTTTATTAGATTCACTTATTTTATGCACGATAAAGTTTTTTCTATAATTAAATAATCAATAAGACCACGTATTCGAAATATGGAATATTATTTATTAAGTCAATGAATAGATATTATCATTAAATATTTCGAAGTAATTGTGTAATATATAAATAAAGTTGAAAGTGATTAGAGTTTAATTAAATTGGATTTGATACATATATTGAATTGTAATATTAATTGTATTTCTTTAACAATTTATTTATTTCCTTAATTGTGTGATTAGAATTAAATTAGATTTGATACATAAATTAAATTGTAATATTAATTGTATTTCTTTAATAATTTATTTATTTCCTTAATTGTGTAAAACTAATTTTGTTTGTAATATATGATTGATAAATCCAATTATAAAAATTAATTATTTCCAAGAATATCATAACCTTCATTTTTAATCATTTGGTTATAATTATAGAATATTTAACTTATTAATTAATTAACTTAGAGTTCAATTAATGAACAATTAATGCAACTTAATCTTTCCATATATTCTTTCCGGTATTGTTTTAATATATATATAGATATAGATTTGGATGCATCATACTTAGAGTAATTTATACTATAACTATATTAATACACAATATCGATTAATAAATTTAATTATAAGTTTGAAAAGTACTAAATATATAACTTTATTAATCATATTTTGATATTATAAAATAAAATAATACTGATAGTTGATTCAGATTTGTGAGCATAAATATAGATATAAATTCTCACACCATATTTTCTCAGGCAGAAGAACACACATACGAGTTCCACAACACGCAAAAGACTGACGAGAACGAGAAGAAAAAACAGAGAAAAGGGGAAGAACAAAAAAAAGTAGGATATTGTTTTGGGTTTTCAATTTTAGTTACGGCGTTGTTGTAGTGTGAGAAGCTTAGCCTCTCTGTTATTCAACATTCTGTTTCCCAATTTTGCATGAATCCTTTTTGTTTTTTCCTTTGCAATATTATCCGGAAATATTTATCCTTTATCGCTCTTTTTTAGTTTGCTGTAACGATTGAAAGAGAAAAGAAGAAACTAAGATTTTAGTTTGTGCGAAGAAAACAAAGAATTAATGGGTGCTCCAAAATCAAGTAGTGTTTGGGCTACTGCAACACGTGAAGTTATATCAACTAATGGACCAGCGGAATCTGATATTATTAAGACTCGAGAGTTGGAAAAGGTTGGAACTTTTCCATATTCCTTTGAATTACTCTTTTTTATTCATTGTTATGAATAACTTGTGTACACTGTCAGTTTTTAATCGATTCAAAACTGTATGAAAATCACGAAGAAGCCGTTAAAAGGGAGGAAATTCTTGCTAAACTAGACCAGGTCAGCAATTAAATTCTTTTTTAATAAATGATCTATTACTTTTCCCGACTAAGTATTAATTATTGATTTCGGAGAAATTTACAGATAGTGAAGACATGGGTAAAAACCATTAGTCGTAGGAGAGGTTATCAAGAGGCAAATGCAAAGATATTCACGTTTGGTTCTTACCGCCTTGGTGTATGAATTCCATCACTTTTACATGCCTTTTATTTTATTTTTGTTCTATTTTCATCTAAATTATATGTTTCAGTTCTTCATCTTGATTATAGCACGTGAATGCCGTTTATAGGTACACGGCCCTGGCACTGATATTGATACCCTGTGCGTTGCACCCAAGTATGTCACGCGAAATGTAAGCTTCTAGACTTGCATCTTTCTTGGTATGCTTTGTGAAAAGAAGTTAACACACATGTGTGTGATGTGCAGGAAGACTTCTTTGGAGAGCTTTGCAGAATGCTGTCAGAGATGCCCGAAGTAGAAGAGCTGCATTCTGTACCTACGGCTCATGTTCCGGTGATGAAGTTCAAGTTCAATGGCGTATCTGTTGACTTGCTTTATGCAAATGTTTCCCTGAGGACTATTCCTCAAGTATGATTCTTCTCTTTGCATAACTAGTTTTCATTGTATAACTTTGCAGCTATGCTGAACTGGTCTGATAATTTTATCTTCTGCTAGGATTTGGATATTTCAAAAGAATCCATTCTCCAAAATGTGGATGAGCAGACTGTTCGTAGTCTCAATGGTTGTAGAGTGACCGATCAAATATTGAGTCTCGTCCCAAATATTCAGGTGTGAATGGAAAAATCCTGAATTATTTATTTTGAAAATGATTTCCTTTAAATTATAATCTGAATCGTTATTTCATCCTTAGACATTTCGTACTACACTGCGATGTCTGCGGCTGTGGGCCAAGCGGCGTGGAATCTATTCAAACGTGAGTAATTTAGATTCTGCCTTTTGCTGTTGTATGTCCAATAGCATAGCATTTGGATGATTGTTGTATCTCTCCCTTGAATTAATTGTGATAGGTTACTGGTTTCCTTGGTGGTATAAATTGGGCATTGCTTGTAGCCCGCATCTGCCAGCTGTACCCGAATGCTTCGGCCAGCATGTTGGTGTGCCGCTTCTTCAGGATATACAAGTTATGGCGATGGCCCAATCCTGTAATGCTGTGTCCCATACAACAAGGGTCTTTGGGGCTTCCCTTCTGGGATCCTAGAAGAAATTTCAAGGACAGATCCCACCTCATGCCAATCATAACTCCTGCATATCCCTGCATGAACAGCAGCTACACTGTCTCACAAAGCACCCTTCGAGTCATGCTGGAAGAAATTCATAGGGGAAGTGAGATATGTGAGGTAATATATCAATCATAAATTAATTGCAAATGTATGTCTACTGATATTTGATAATGAGTTGGTTTACTTCATGTTGTATGTCATATTAATATAAGTTCACTGTTGTGTATGGCATTGGTAGGCAATAGAAACAAACAAGCTCAGCTGGGATGCTCTCTTTGAGCCGTCCGCGTTCTTCGAAGCATACAAACATTATCTGCAGATAGACATAGCTGCTGGGACTGATGATGACTTGATGAATTGGAAAGGTTGGGTTGAGTCCAGAAAACGTCTGCTTACCATGCAGGTGCTCTTTTTAGTTGTTTAATGTTTGTTAAATTATCAATTGTGTTTGACAATTAATTGTGTTTGTTTAATGGTTTAGCTTGAAAGGGAGACAAATGGGGGACTTGAATGCCATCCTCACCCCAGTGAATTCTCAGATAAATCTAAGCCATTTCACCACAGTTATTTTATGGGGTTGCGGAGGAAGCAAGATGCAAACCCTCAAGAAAGTGAGCAGTTTGACATAAGGATGACAGTTGAGGAGTTTAAGCAGAGAGTATATGCATACTCACTCTGGAAACCAACCATGTGGATCGATGTGCATCACGTTAAACGGAAGGATCTACCTGCTTTTGTCTTTCCTGGAGGACTGCGGCCTTCTCCCCCTAAACGAAGCTTGGAGAGTCGGGAATCATTTGCATCCAACCGGGTCTTACCCGATGCTGTGGTGAGCAGGAAGAGGAGAAAAGTAGATGAAGCCAATGGGCAGGGGACTTCTTCAGGAGTTGATGGAAGCAAGTATGCTGCTGTACCTTCTGTTGCATTGAAAATGGAGAAACATGTCATCGAGCTGTCTTACGCAGGATTAAAAGCTTGTTGAAGAGTGAAACCCATAACAATGGTGAGGCGGAAGGGGTTAAACAATCAGAGATGTTGAGAGCAGAGCAAGCTGCAGGAGTAGCAACAGTTGAGAATGTTGCTGCATCGGAGATTCAACTCAAGACAGACTTGGAGGCGCTTGAGGTCTTGTCCACTTGCCTTTCTATTCTTGTATGCTGGAATGATTGTTCATTCCATCCTGAGTTTCGCACAATGTCAAGCTCAATCTTCCAAGAAAGAATCATGATTGAGGATGCAGTATGTAGATTGTTCAAACCTTGGCTACAAATCTTGGAACACCAAACCATGATGGATTACAATCCAGACACTCCTGTTTTCTAAATCTATGATAACGTTGTGATATTTGCAGCCTCTGGAATTGGGTGCACCAGCTTCTACATCAGCTAATGTGCTAGAACAAAAGCCGATAATTAGGTACGCCTGTAGTTAAGTTCATAGGTGTATATTACTTATTTTGCAGTTTATAATAATCACTAACTGATAAGAAAACGTTGCTTATTATTGCAGATTTTATTTCACCTCTTTACATAAGGAAACCAACCACAATACTTATGTAGTTGTGTAAAGGCTGCTTGTAAATTTTGCAAATAAATTGTTGCTATGTGTCAATATGTTTATTGGTCTGATAAATCAATATAAGAAGGCCAAACTCATTCAAATTCAATGTCCACATTTTTTTAATAAAATATATTCAACTTTCCATTTTTGTTTGTTCCATAAATTAGTCTCACTTTCCTAAAATGACAAATTTTTTCACACTCGCCAATAAAATATTAATTCCACTACACTCACAACTCTTAATCTCCGCGCCAAAAAGAAAAGGGACTACTTATAAGGTACGGAGGGAGTAATTTTTACTCGAAATGCATTAATTTATATATTTTCCCATCTAAACTAAACGTTCAAGATAATTTATTATTATATTAGATAATTACATAACCATTACAATTTACAATTAATTATTAATAATTTATTTGTTCAATAAATATGCTTATACAAAGTTGTATTCTTATTTAGATTTTATATTTATGATTAGTAGAAAAAATCATAATCAATAATTTTGTTAAATATCTTAATCATAAAATTAATTCAAATATTTTGAAAATTCTAAATATATATTTGAAAAGTCAATGCAACGTTTCCTTAAAATATTTAATTATTTAATTATATGAGAACTCCCCTTATCATGAGAATATAAGAACCAATCTCGTTATCCAAATTAGTGATCCAACACTCAAGACTAAATAAATTCCGTCTGCATTATAGTGTAGTAAAACATGCATTAAAGGGTGATTTTGTAATATTTTTTTTTCTCCTCTAAAATCACCCTAAATCTTTAAATAATCATAACTCCTTCGATTTAGATTATTTCTCATGTATCATATATCAAATTAAAAGTTATTTAATTATCTTTTAAACGTCCCTATTGCATATGTTTCGATTTAAAAATCATCATAAAAAATAAAAACTAGTGATTATATGCATAATTCTTGTAACAATACACCAATTCTTATATAATGAATTGTTAGGAATATTGTTAGAAATATTATATCCCCTTGATCTCAATTATATGTGTTTTGGTTTTGGTTTTGGTGCATCAAAGCTTAGTCAATCTAGTATCGAGTCAAATTGTAAAAGGCCTGTATAGGATACACTTACTCGAGTTGTAATAGAGCTAGAATAAAAGATCGAAGAATGCTAAATGAATCAGCATACTTGAAGATTGCTGAAGACGCTAGTAAAAAGTTAGAAAACACAGAAGAATGCTGGACATACCTAAAAGAATGCTGAAGGAGTAAAGCAAGCATGCTACTGAATCTCAGCAGGACAGCTGAGATATCAGCAGACTATCAACTACCAACAAATACATATCAGTAATCAGAACAATACGAAGTCGTGAAACAGAAGGACTCAAATCATAAGAAAACCTGAGGAAGAGTGAAGGATAATCAACAGATAAAAGGAAGGTTTCCTGATTCAAACTGAAAGATCCAATCTGACAAAGACGGCTACGAATAGGAGAAACGCCAATCAGAGACGAAGGAGACTTGAAGAGTCACTGTGCTTCACAGGAAAAGAAGGACGGAGATTGGCGAGCAGACACTCTGTGTCTAACGAATAAGATTCAAAACAACCGTTTGAATCTTCACCTATAAATAGGTGTTATCAAAGGGAGATTGAGAGGTTCGCGAAAAAGTTACAACAGAGAAATCAAAAGGATCTTAATACTCTTAATCCCACGCGAACTCACATCCGAGCTTATACTTGATTGAAGCTTTACACAAGCTTACATATTCAAAGCTCGAAACCTCTGAAGTATTACTTCTAAGGTTAACTTTGGGATTCTTTCTGTTAGGGATTGATGTAGAAATCTCACCTTTAATTTGATTTTTTGATGTGTCAAAACTGTGTACCAAAGTCTAGGCCTTAGAGTTATTACCTCATGTAATCCTTGTATAGGATGATCAAGTTGTAATAGTCTAGAAGAAGAAAATTTTCAAAAATGGTGGAACAATTTTTGAAGTGGAAGTCACCCGGACGAGAAAACTGTCAAGGATAATGGACGAGAAAAACTAAGCAGAGTATCGAACGAGGAAAACTGTGCAGACAGTTTTAAACTATCAAGGATCGTATAGCAAAGAAAACTGTGGACACAGTTTTCATAAAGTAACTGTTGAGAGGCGCTCACAGTTTCAGACCAGGACAGTTTCACGTCAAAGAAACACGTGAAAAGCAAGATGCCGAAAATTCAAGTTTCAATGATAAGGAACGAAGATACACTCAGTTATAACTGAAGTACAATGTTGTTCGGATCTGACACAACAAGTACAAGCTGGCCCTGCAAAAGCATGGCAGTGATTCAGAAAAGGCAGAGGAGCAGGTCTACTTTACAGTAAATGATGTCCATTGATTGGACATCATACGAGTTGTCTCTACCAGCTATATTCAAATCTCCAACTATAAATAGCAGAAGAACCAGAGACAACATATACTTGAACCTTCATTAACCTTATCGTCACTCTGCCAAATTAAAAGCTCTAGCATTTAAAACTCTCAAGCAAGAAGGCATTAACTTCGTGGTTCATTTATTGAACATGAGGAATTATTGCTTAAGGAATCTTCAGAGATTCACCGTATGACCTTTATGTACACGAGGATTAAGTCTTTCGACTTAGTCTACTTTCTTGGTGTTCTTACTTTTCAAGTGAGAACACAGAAGTCTGATTCTCTAAGGAGAACAGGTTATTACGGGCTTTCGCCAAACCTTGTACGTTCTGGGAAGAACTTAATCATCCACCCACCGGAGACGGAAAAGGGAGGTTTGTCCTCAATCTAGTTCCGAAGACTGTACTGGAGAAGGAGAAGGGAGGTTTGTCCTCAATCCGTTTCCGACGATTGCTAGTTCTGAGAAGACTTCAAGGTGCCACCTGGCTTCGAGGAACTGAAGAAAGAGTGAAGATCAACTACATGGGCGAGTGATCCAGTTTGCTGTGGATGGTGGTTTTCACAGCATTTGGCTATAGATCGTGAGGGTTGTATCTTCATTATTTAGTGAATTACCGGAATAATTTCCAAAGAGTGGACGTAGGTCTTAAGGCTCTGAACCACTATAAATATCCTGTCTTATTTACAGTTTTACTTACTTTACGTATCATACAGTTTTCAATTGTGTTTTGAAACCTTCAACACTTCTCCTAAAGTGTTGAAGCGTATAACTGTTGATTTGATATTACTGTAAACTGACCACCTAAAACTGCTGGCTATCACAAACTGTCCTCTTTGAATTGTCGACTAAAACTGACTCATCAGTTTGAAACTGGACTGCCCGTTTTAAGAGTGCAAGTAACTACTTTTATACTTCCGCTGCACATTATATATACTCTGATCTGGGACCATCAAGTGGGATCTGGGTGTCCTGTTTTGAGTCACTTAAGACCGGATCTATATTTCCTTGTACTCATAATTGTTTGTTAAGTGTGATTAGCGAGTAGATTATATTAAGATAATGATGAATTATCCAAGCCTTCCCAAGTAAAATTCGGAGAAGTTCGCAGTTTGGAAGAAGAGATGTCTCATCCAGCTGAGAGCTCAGCACCCAGAGATGGATGAAGTTTTGAAGAATGGACCTCTAAAGATCCAGAAGATTAGTATCCCACTTGGAGGAGAATATGGTCAAGGCGGTGTCCAAATGGTAGATAAGCCACTGAATGAATAGACACTTGAAGACAAGAAACGTCATCAGCTTGATCCCATCGCTCAAGAAATTATCATGCAATCCCTCCCAAAATCTCTCATGGACGAAGCCATAGAGAACAACAGTGCTAAAGAATTATGAGATTCGATCAACGAGCTCACTAAGGAAACTGAAACGATGAAGCGCAATAAGAAACAAATGTGCGTTGACAAATATGAATTCTTCCAGATGCTTCCTAGCGAAACAATCAAATCAATGGAAACAAGGTTCAACGCCATAGTCAACGAGATGAAAAATCTTGGAAAAGAGGAAAGTGTGGCTGGCATGAACGCCAAAATCCTTTCTAGAATGCCCAAGGAAGACTGGTTTGTTAAGACCACGGGTTTAAAGACCATGGATCTCTTGAAAGATGTCCACCAAAGAACTGTTCGCCGAAATCCAAGCCCATGAATGGGATATTCAGACGGTGAACAAGAATGAAGCAGTTAGAACTCCTAACTTAACAGTTGATGGTGACGCTGCATTCTTCGTAAAGAAAGACTTCCAAAAGCGACAAAAGATGCCAGTTCAGTTCGAGAAAACTACCTACCCACCCTCACCAGCGAAGGATATCTCCACCCCAGTTCACAAGAAGGAAATTGACTTGTCAGTTGCCAAACTGGAGGAACAAATGAGGAACGTGGCCGTACTCCTCGAGAAAGCTAATGGAAATGGGAAGGAAGCTCAGCCCAGTGAGCAAAGGTTCACCAAGAGAGAGCCACGCACGTGCTATTAATGCAACTCTCCAGATCATCTGAAGTACGAATGCCCTCTAGTTTCTCAGGAGAAGAAAGACATACTGAAGAAGATGTTCGAGAGGAGAGCTTCTAAAGCTGTGGCTCAAGCGATGTTGTCCAGAACAGAAGTGCCAGACGTACCAGACCATGATGATGGATACTACACGTCTAAGGATGAGAATGATGAGGAAGCACTCCTTGCCTTCATGGCAGCTATTGATGGAGATGTTACCGACGAAGAAGACAACGCTTCAAACTGCGAAATAGTGGTAACAACTCATCTACCCTCATCTCTTGCATCTACATGCTTTGAAGAAAACTCTGAATTTAGTCGCTCAAATTCAAAAGATGTTTCTCTTGGAAACATTATTAAAGAGGTAGAAAAATTTTATGAGATTAAGGATGCATTAATTAGAGAAAATGTCTCATTGAAATCAGAGATTTCAATTTTGACCTATGAAGTCGCAAAGACGAGGTCAATCAGTGAGGATTTTGAAAAATTCAAGGAAGAACATTTAAAACTTCTGAAAGATTTTTAAAATATTTCAAAAGAATGTGATTCCTCAAGAAACTTGAGCCAGTTAAATGCGAATGTACTTTTAAAAAGAGCTCAAGAAAATTAGATGAAATTTTGAATGCTAAAAAAAACTGTCCGATAAACACGAAATTGGGTTTATGAAGCACCAAAATGAAAAAGTTTTGAGCGAACATGCATCCACTTCAAGGACTAAGAAAACATTTTTAGGCTCTGTCAAAGCCAAACGTAGTCCAGGTCATGTGTTGGAAAAAGGAAATGTCAAGTCCAAAGAGCCAGTTAAGCATAAAGAAAAGACAAAATGCTAGTAAAAAACTGACTTCAAACTAGCACCTCGACAGAAAGCTAACACAATTCGTAAACTATATAAACCAACTGTCGAGAAGAAAACTGACTTTCCTTCAAAACTGGATAAGCATAATGCTCCATATGCAAGGAATCCAGTTTTACCAACAAGAACGACTAAGCAACATGTAAATGCTGCAAGGAAGTCAGTTCGACAACCGAATAGAAATCCGAGGAACTGTAACAAAACTCAGTTTTGTTATAACAGTTATCCGAATAGGAGGAGCACCTATTTGAGGCCTGAGTCAAGACAGTTTTGTCATCCGAAGACTATGACGGCTAAACACCCGAGAACAGTTTCTCGAGACTCTTTTAGGAACAGCAGTTTCAGAAAGAGTTCACACACCACAACCTTTCCTAACATGCACTCAAATAACATACATTATTTTAGGAGAAATGTTAACCAATCACTAAAGAGTGATTCAGTTTCACGAACTGTTAAAGTGAAACAAGTTTGGATACCAAAAAGATGGATCTAGAAAACTGACTTTGCAGGACCCGAAAGGATACGGGGACCTAAATAAAATTTTCTGTCTTGCAGGGATAAAGTTCTCAGAAGAAAGCAAGATCATGGATCTTGGATAGCGGGTACTCAGCATACATAACAGGAGAGATGGATCTACTCAAGAATCTTGTGATGTGCAGAAGACAATCTATCACTTTTGGGAACAAAGCTAAGGGTCGAGTAGTTGGAAAAGGATACGTGGAGCATGATAGAATCATCATTTAGAACATGTCCTTAGTCACCAACCTGAAGCACAATATTCTAAGCATCAACCAGTTGAACGAGAGTGGCTACATTGTCAGTTTTGAAGAATTAGAATGCCACATCATAGACAAGCTGACCAATGACACCAAGATCAGAGGAATCATAAAAAGGAGGTTTTTACGTTGTAGACTGGTCCAGTGGAGAAGAAGAAACCTGCCTCCTGGCGCACAGTTCCTCAGATGGAGTAAACTGGTTGTGGTACAAAAGATTAAGTCACCTGAACTTCAACTCGATCAGACATCTAGAAAATCATAATTTAGTTGAAGGATTGCCACAGAAGAAGTTCCAAAAGGAAGGAGTCTGTAAAGCTTGTCAACTCAAGAAACAGACAAGAGCCTCGTTTAAGAACAGGCCAGTTACAGCAAGCACGGACCGGATCTTGGAACTGCTCCACATGGATTTGTTTGGTCCAATTACTCCACCCACAATTGGAGGAAGAAAGTATACATTAGTTGTTGTTGATGACTACTCAAGATATACGTGGGTGGTGCTGCTCAAGTCAAAAGACGAAGTCAAAATTCAGCTGCCAGAACTGATTACCTGTCTCCAGAATGACAAAGGGGTGACAGTTAAGAGGATAAGGTCTGATAATGGAACAGAGTTTTGCAATGGACCCCTTATGGATTTCTACGCTGAAATTGGAATCAGGCACGAGAAGTCTATTCCAAGAACTCCTCAACAAAATGGTCTTGCTGAACGGAGGAATAGAACACTCAAAGAAGCAGTGAGGACCATGCTGGCCGAGATCGACCTTGGAAAAAGATTTTGGGGAGAAGCTTTGATGACATTTTGCTACACGCAAAATCGAAGTGCATTCAACACGCGGCTGCACAAGACTCCCTATGAAATCTACAATGGTCGTAAGCCTTCTTTAGCTCATCTTCGTGCATTTGGTTCTCCATGTTATATTCACAACAATGGGAAGTCCAAATTGAATACCTTCAGCCCTAAGGCTGATGAAGGCGTGTTCCTTGGTTATGGACACCCTTCATATAAGGGACCCTTCATATAAGGGAAATAGGGTATTCAATAAGACAACCCAGCTTGTGGAAATAACATGTCATGTTGTTTTTGATGAAGCTACTCTATTGCGCAGGACACTTTAAGAATTGGGTATGGAAAATCATGAGATCCAGGATGTTAATGAGGAACCTAAAACTGATCTTGATCATAATCAAACAGTTCCTCTGACTAAATCTACGAAATGATGATCCTGAGACTCCAGTTGCCTCGACTGAACCCCCAATAGTCGAGAGGGCCAATGATGCCAATGCCATTGCTGAGGCCTTAAAGTTCATTAACATAGAAGATCAAAATGAACAGAAGCCTCCTAAAGCCAACATAACAGTTTCAGAAGCTGAGCAACCTGATATAAGGAAGTCAACCTTGAGGCCGCTGAGGAAGCAGCTCCAACTGACGAGCCAGTTGTAGTTCAGAATCCAGTTGCTACTCAGAATCCAGTTCCAGAACAAGGAGGTGAACCAGTTCCAGAACTTGGAGGGGAATCATCTCACCAGGAACATTCAGTAGTTTTTGAGACTCTAGTTGCTCCCGCTGAAGCCATAGCTGTGAACAAGCCTAGCTGGCTAAGAGATCATCATATTGAAGCCATCTTGGATGATATTGGAAATCATGTTCGAACCAGACAAGGCACTGTATTGATGTCTTGCTTCATATCGCAGATCGAACTAGTGAAGATTGTAGAAGTTCTTCAGTCAACAAATTGGATTAATGCGATGCAAGAGGAACCATGAGAGTTCACTCGCAACAATGTGTGGTATCTAGTAGATAGGCCTATACATCAATCCGTGATTGTCACCAAATGGGTCTTGAAGAACAAAAGAGACAAGATCGGTACCATCGTTCGGAACAAAACAAGACTGATTGCCAAGGGCTACGCACAGTGCGAAGGGATAAAATTTGATGAGACGTTCGCACCAATGGCCAAACTGGAAGCCATTTGTCTATTCTTGGCGTATGCAGCTTATCACAACTTCACAGTCCTTCAGATGGATGTGAAGAGTGTCTTCCTTAATGGTGAATTAAAGGAAGAGGTCTACGTCGAACAACCCCCAAGTTTCGAGCAAGGAAACCAAGTCTACAAGCTAAGGAAAGCTTTGTATGGTTTGAAGCAAGCACCTAGAGCATGGTATGAAACTCTCTCCTAGTTTCTGCTCAAGAATGGATTTGAAAAGGGTGCAATCGATCGAACCCTGTTGTAGATAAAGGATGGAGAGGACATCCTGCTTGTTCAAATTTTATGTAGACGACATCATCTTTGGCAACAAGAACTCCAAGCTATGTGAGAAATTTGCCTAGTTGATGCCGAATAAATTCCAAATGAGTATGATGGGCAAGATGATATATTTCCTTGGATTTCAAGTTGATCATTCAAATGAAGGGATCTTCATAAGTCAGAAGAAGTATACTCAAGACTTGATCAACAAGTTCTGTCCGGAGAAGACAAAGTCTCCAAGGATTCCTATGAGCTCCAGTTCTCAAATCACTCTTGATAAAGAAGGAGAACCTATCGATCCGACTGCTTATCGAGGGATTATTAGGTCACTACTATATCTAAATGCCAGGAGACTCGATATATCTTATGTTGTGGGAGTGTGCGCAAGATTCCAGGCAAACCCTAAGAAGTCCCACATAGAAGCAGCTAAGAGGATCGTGAGATATCTTAAGAAGACTGAGTCTTTAGGTATCTGGTATCCCAAAACTGATGGAATCATGCTGAATGGATTCTCGGACTCAGATTTTGGAGGCTATAGAATTGATCGAAAAAGCACAAGTGAAACCTGTCAGTTTTTAGGTCACAAACTCATCAGCTGGTTCAACAAGAAGCAGCATTCGGTGGATATGTCAACCACTGAGGCTGAATATGTAGCAGCTGCCAGTTGTTGTGCTCAAGTGTTTTGGATAAAGCAGCAGCTTAAGGATTATGGGGTAGAAACTGGATGTGTACCTATTTACTGCGACAACAAGAGTGCAGTATGCATTTTGAAGAATCCAGTTCTACACTCTAGGACGAAGCATATTGATATTCGTCATCATTTCATTCGAGATCATGTTGAGAAAGAAGATATCTCGGTGAATATAAAAGGACAGAGGACCAGTTAGCGGATATTTTCACTAAACCGCCACCTGAGGCTCGTTTCAAAGAGTTGTGCATCAAACTAGGTCTTCTGGAGTCTGATGAAATCTCGAAGGAAAGAGATGAGAAATCGATGCAAAACTGTTGAACTGAGCATGCAAAACTGCTTGAATTATTAGTTAAGTCAGTTGCTGTATTAAAGACAGTTTGCTCAATATTGAAGACGGAAAAAGAAGAACTATTTTCATTCATAGAGGGAGGGTGATACAACATCCAGACAACAAAAAGGGGAAATACAGAGAAATTTTTGAAAGAGTTCATTTTTTTTTTTCAGCAAGAAGGGAGACGCCTTGGTGGGAAGAAGTCGGAGTCCACAATATTGGACCAACCACGGACAAAAGCCGGAATCTCCTGCTCCAGAAGTGAGCTTAGTTCCATCCTTTAAGGAACGGGGATAGCAGGCAGATTCTCAAAGGCGTACCTCACCCGGTCGAAGACAAAGGAAGCCTAGTCGACCTCCTCTTGATCAACGAAGGCCATCATAGCCTTCCAAACCGGCAGTGAGAAGTCCGTGTCCAACACAGAGTTGCCAACAACCATCTGGTTGATGATATCGAAAGTCAGGCGATATCGAGGCATCAGAAACCTCGACGGAGCCATCGGATGGAAACCGACATTCGAATCTCTCCACCTCTACCATGCAGACCACTCTGGCGCCGTATCCTACTTGAGATAATTCATGACAGGCGTGCCACCATGAGGAAGTCCAAAGCCGACAAAAAAGTATTCCGGAGACCAACAGAAGTCGTAGCCATTGAGTTCGCCATGGATCTCATTGTCTTCCGTAACCCAGCAGCCGTTGATGAACGCCCTCAGCATATCTCCATGAAAGGAGTAAGGCTTCCTGGTCACAAATGACTCAAGGCCGGTTGTCCTTAAACCCCCCATCACGGAGTCATGGACTCGTGGATTCTCCCAGTACCGCACTAGCAAGTCAGGTGGGCTGAGGATCTTGTTCCTCACAATGGTGATGTTAGATGAAGAAGTCATGTTTTTGGATGAGAGAGTTTAAGTGATCTCTATCTAGAAGATGATGGGTTGTGTGCATTCCCTATGTTCCCAAAAGGGGTATTTATAGGCAATTTTGTGCATCAATCGAAAGGGTGGAAAATCACTTAAATGAAGGACACGATGCTTCACAGCTCATAGTCAGGAGCCGATGAGTCAGCATTTAATGCCAACTACTGCATCGAACCATTCTTGAATGGCCATGTGGTAAAAAAAGTCTGAAGGCTAAGAGTGTAGAGTTAGTGAAGGGTCAAACCAAAGCCGTACGATTTTGTGTTATCTATTATTGATAATGTTGTGACATTTGCAGCCTTTGGAATTGGGTCATCCATCCAGTTTCTGCATCAGCAAAAGTGACAAACACAAAAGACAATTATTAAGTATATGTGTAGCTAAATTGATAGGTGTATATTATTTATTGTGTAGTTTATAATGGTTGTTAAGCCATCTACAAAATACTTATTATTGTAGGTTTTTTTACCTCCTTGTCTAGGGAAACCGGCAACAATACTCATATAATTGTGTAAAGCCCCTCAATTTATTTAATATAAATAATTATATAATAGAAAATAAAAGCTAATTATAAATTATACAATGAATTGTTGCTGTGTGTCTATAAGTTAAATCAATATAAGACAGACAAAAAATCACAATCAATAATCAATAATTTAGTTAAATATTTTAATCGTAAAAATTTAATTAAATATATATTTTGAAATTTTAAAAACTATACTTGAAAAGTCAATGTAACGTTTCCTTAAAATATACAATTACAAAAATACTTTTTATACACATTTATAAAATAATATATATTTAATCGTATCTAAATAAGGCGCAATATATTTAAAATACAACTAAAACCCCTATAAGGTAAATATAAAATTTATAGTATATATATTTATATTATTTTTAAAATAAATAAATCTATGAGAATTATAATAAATGAATTGCCTTAACACTTTAAGTCATAACCATCCAATCAAGGATTTTTGTTATCTTAAATCAATTTCTAAATATGTACAGAATTCTTTAGATAAAGTTTAAAGAGTGTAGAATTAAAATAATGTTTATCATCCATTGAACAAGCCGAAGATTATAAATAAATGGCCTAAGTCATTTAAAATTATAATTTTTTATGTATATTAAATTATAATAATGATTCATTGTTACATTTAATATTAAAAAGTAATATTTTTATGTTACGCATCGCATAGGGGCAAAATAGTTTAAACAATACAGTATATTTAGTATATATTGTGTATTTTTAATATCTATATTTATATATTTATATTAAAATAAGATCGAAGGGTATAAATGTAAAATAACAATTACACTTATGAATAATTAATTGAATTATTAATTAAGATTATTCATTAATATGAAATGTTTATATATTTATTCTCTAAAAAAATTAATTGTATTTTTAATATATGAAATTGTAAATAATATATTATAAAATTTATTTTTTATTTACTTTTATAGATTATATATTTCATAATTTAATTAAGATGTTGAGGAAGTTATAGGAGTAGCAACAGTTGGGAATGTCGCCACCTCCGGTATTCAACTCAAGACAAACTTGGAGGCGCTAGAGATCTTGTCAACTTGCCATCCTATGCTTGTATTATGAAATAATTTTTCATTCCATCACAATGCCAAGCTCAATCTTCTAAGAAAGGATCATGGTTGAGCATGTAGGATGTAGATTGTTCCGTCTTGGCTACAAATCTTGGAATACTAAACAATGATGAATATGATAATGTTGTTACATTTGCAGTCATCCACTGTTTTCTGGATCATCAAAAGTGACAACACAAAAGTCAATTATTAGGCATAAATATATCTAAGTTATTGATAGGTGTATATTATTTATTTTACAATTTATAATGATTACTAAGTGATCAAGAAAATGCTGGTTATTATTGCAAGTTTTATTTCACCTTTTTGCATAAGGAAACCGGCAACAATGCTCGTGTACTTGTGTAATGGCCCTAAGTTTTCTTGATAAAAAAAGTTTATGTAATAAAAATGAGGTTGCTTGTAAATTTCATAAATGAATTGTTGCTATGTGTCAATAAGTTTATTGGTCTATAAATCAATATAAGAAGCCCAAACTAATTCAAATTCAATGTCCACAATATATATTTTACTTGATATGTCTTAATTTATAGATTTTTTTTTTTACTTTATATGCCTTAATCTATATATTTTCCCATCTAAACTAAACGTTCAAGAATAATTTATTATTATATTAGATAATTACATAACTATTACAATTTACAATTAATTTCTTCGATAAATATGCTTATACAATGTTGTATTCTTATTTAGATTTTATGTTTTTTATTACTAGAAAAAATCATAATCAATAATTTAGTTAAATATCTTAATCATAAAACTTAATTAAATATTTTGAAAATTATAAAAATATATTTGAAAAATTAATGTAACATTTCCTTAAAATATTCAATTATTCTATCAAAGAATATATATACACAATTATAAAAATACTTTTATACACATCTACAAAAGAATATATATTTAATCCTATCTATATAGCGTGTAATATTTTGAAAATGCAACTAAAACCCATATAAGGTAAAAATAGAATTTATAGTGTATATTTATATTATTTTAAAATAAATAAATCTATGAGAATTATAATTTTAATAACCCTAAATTTATATAAAGATAATAAATTTAATTAAGCTTAATTATTTAGACTAATTTTATAATTATTTTAATTTTTCGATAAATCTTGATTTAACTGAGGAGTCGGGAAAAAAAATCCAAATTTATAAAATTTATGTCTATGAGTATGAATTTGAATATCCTAGATGACTGAATAAATGAAACTGATATTGGAGACTCAATTCTGAGAAATTAAGGTTTTGAGTTCTTAAATAAATTCAATACGGTACAACTTGTGATTAAATGCTTCATTTTTTGACCCGAGCTAGGGATTGATATAGGGAATAATTATTCGAATCAATCCAAATGATTGGGTTGAGAATAGGAGATTCGTATGGAGAGAAATGAGATTATGTGAGAAAAAATCTCCATGTTAGAAAAAAGAATGAATCTTATCCATTAGATCTAAATAAATCAATGGTTGATATACAATCAAGTAACAACTAAAACACAATCAAGCAATGTCGTGAACACAATCAAACACCTTTCTCACGATGGGGTTTCTCTTACCGGATATATATATATATATATATATATATATATAGAGAGAGAGAGAGAGAGAGAGAGTTGCGTTCAAATCCGAACTAAATACCATAAATGAACATTGACCTATAATCTGATCTTTAATTTTTTTTAATTTGATGGTTATAATAATGACACGTGGCAGTCATTATATTTTTTTATTTATTTGAAAGGGCATTTTAAGTAGTAATTAAATATTATTACACTGTTTAGTAAATTAGATAATTATGGTAGTTACCTTATTTCTTGGTATTTAACTTATTAAACTTTTTTAATAAATTTACACACGTATTTCTAGGGTTTAATTAATTTGTTAATTCATCCTCAAGAGAAAGGCGTGGCGGTGGAGAGGACGTCGGCGAAGAACAACGCCCTGATCAATCTGACCGGAGTTGCGGAGATCTCGATCAACGTGGTGCTGTTGACCAATGAAGATGATAGGATTCACAACTATCATATACCAGAAGGCGACTGCTTCGCGCATTTGGAGGTGTAGTTCAGATTCCACGGCCTCTCCGGTAGGGTGGAAGGAGTTCTTGGGAGAACTTACCAGCCGGATCCTGTGAATCCGGCAAAGCCGGGAGTCGGCATGGCGGTCGTGGGAGGGGACTGAAATTTGCAAGTCTTGTGTGTTTTCGAATTCGAATGAGGGAGACGAGGAGCTGGTTGAACCGGCGCAGAGCACCATGAACTGTGTCGGCCATTGATCTAACTCCGACTACAGAATCGTTTGTCAGAAATGAGATGAACATATCAAATTTTATATTTTTTTATATTTAAATTGATTGAGGCTACATCCTTACATTCTTCATCGAAATCCACATATTCAGGATCCAGATCGTTGTTATTTAAAATGTGAGTCATTTTTTATAAATAAATGTGTCATTGTTTGAATTACTCCCTCTGTCCCATTTTATTAGTCCCACTTACCTTTTTTGTCTGTCCCATTTATTAGTCCATTTCTTAAAATGGTAACTTTTTTCACACTCACCAATAAATTATTAATTTCACTACACTCACATACATTCGTTTCTGTGCATTTTCAGTTTGGGACTAATAATAAGGGACGGAGGGAGTATTGTTTAATGGATTATTAATTGTTTATTTATTTTCTACATAATGTGAACTCAGTTGATATGTAGCATCGTACGTTGTTGACATTATCATTGTTACATGTAGTCAATATTATTTTATCAAAATTATCGGTTTAATCTTAATTGAATTTTAATACATATTTAAGATCATTGTTATCTTTATTAAATATCCTTGTACGCTGTCGTCATTATCATTGTTACTTGTATTCAATATCATTTTATCAAAATTTGTCGGTTTAATCTTAATTGATTTTTAATACACCTCTAAGATCATTGTAATCTTTATTCAATATCATTGTACAAATATTTAAAGTTGTTTATGCATTTAACGATAATAGATTAGTGGAAGTTGAAACCGCACCCCAAAAATATGCAACATGATCTTATTTCTCTTTCCAATTTATAAGATAATAATGGAAAAAATCGTGGGGATTTGTTTGGTAACTGAATCTGAAAAATCAGCATGTAGATTTAATTTTGTTTCAATTTTTTCCGTTTAGGACTAATTTGTCCTTTTAATGATAGAAGAAGCTATCGACAATGATAAATGGCAACAGAAAATCATGGACGTCTATTTTCGAAATCAATGGCTGGATTTTTTTGTCTTTGTTCATTCATGGACACATGTTCAGCCTTGAATGCACCCCTGTATATATATGAGAACCAGCCTTACCATGTGAAAATAAGAATTAATCTCATCTGTCCAAAACATGAAATCAACAGCTCAGATTTAATTTCGTCCGCTTTCATTATTGTTTGTATTAACCTGCATTATTGTAAACTGAGAGATAGTTTTGTACTTACATAAATTCAAATTTTTTTACAATCTTAATTTAAAACTCGCGATCTTTTCTTTCCTTTGTGATTGTGATTTGAAATCTTCATTCCTTCTGTGATTATATAATTTGGTTTTCGATTGTCATTGTGAAATATGCTCGTCATTGTCTACGTTCGTCATCATCTGCGTTTGTCATCGTTTGTGTTCGTTATCGTCGAAGAGTTATGTATCCTTTTAAAGGTAAGGATTTATAATTTCCATCTGTTATGTAATAAAATCAGTTATTTTCTGATATGATGTTCGATCATTAGTTATCAGATTACGGTGATAGAGTCGAAGATTAATTGTATAGGTTATTGCTAATTTGTTTCCAGATATTGAATCAGGTTTCATAGATTGCTGTTTTGGTTTGGTGTTATTACTTTTAATTGTTAATTTGAAGATATGTATTATACATCGTTATGAATTGCATTATATATTTGTAGTACTTATGTTATATATGAATGAGTTATGATTAATTTACGTACTTTCAAATTTGTTATATATCTGCATTATATAATGTTATGTCTTGCATTATTATTTTGTAATAGTTGCATTATATGTGAGTCAGTTATAATTAGTTTATGGAGGTTCAGTTCCATTTTGAGAATTCATTATATAGTGCAAAGACATGCATTATATATCGTTATAAATTGCATTATATATTTGTAGTACTTATGTTATATGTGAATGAGTGATTGTTAGTTTACATACTTTCAAATTTGTTGTATATCTGCATTATATAATGTTATGTCTTGCATCATGTTTTGTAATAGTTGCATTATATGTGAGTCAATTATAATTAGTTTATGGAGGTTCAGTTTCGTTATGAGAATACATTATATTGTGTAAATACATGCATTACATAGTTATGAATCTTGCATTATATGTTATAAGTTTCAAATTTAATTCACAATTTTTTTCTGTACATATTCGTTTATTCCAAAGTGTGATAATAGTATGAAGCCTTATGTTGGAATGTTATTTAGAACACTTCGGGATGGTATTAATATAACGATAAATTATGAAGAGAAAGAGCAAAGCTTTCAAAGAAAGTACAACTAATATATATATATATATATATATATATATATATATATACAATAAAATCTCTATAAATTAATAATGTTGGGACCATGAGATTTATTAATTTAGAGAGGTATTAATATAATGATAAATTAATATATTATTAAATAAAAGAGAGATTTTTTTAATTCAGCAAACTCATTAATTATATATATGCATCAACCAATTCTTTGTAATTAATTAAATATATTCATATACAATATCAATTCATTGTACTATATACAATTAAATATGAACTAGTACATTGGTCAAGGCATGTATTAAATTATTGGAAATATTTACAAATTAAATAACTATTATAGCCTATTAAATATATTCATGCATGATGAATAAAACATAAATTATATAAATCTCAATATCGAAATAAAATAAATTCAGAACACCAACTATGTCATCTCATCTAAAAGGAATCACAAAAGGCAAAAACTTGCGTTAGGCACGCCTAAACGGTTTAGACGGGTTTTATTCATACCCAAATGGATTCACCCATCCCAATTAGTGTATATTAAATGGGTTTGGGTTAGGTTAATGGATAAAACCCGCCTAAACCGTTTAGTCCGCCTAACCTGAGACCTTCCCATCACAAAATCATCTATGAATGATCAAATGCGTAAAGCATTATGTGAGTGTAAGAGATACCACCCCACATGCACTCAAAAAGATTTATAAAAATTGGTTGATGAAAAATATCATTTGAAAATTAGTCAACGTACGATATCAAACACTCTTAAGAGATTATCAAACAATAGATTCATGTTAGCAAATTACCATGATATATATAATTGTAATATTTATGAATTATTAATTTATAGTTTGAATGATACCTAATAATTATAAAGAGATTTTTCGAAGAATTATTATCATATTATCTTATCGAATTTAGTGAATTTTTACAAAAGCTCAAGTCTGGACCGAAAAATATTATTATTTTAGAGAGTTTATTAATTTATAGAGGTTTTACTGTATATAGAAAATAGGAGTTGCCAAAAATGACAAAGATTTTATAAAGATAGATTTTATGTTTTATTATCAAAATTAAAAATATCTTTGTTCAATAGGTAAAGCCATTGTCTAATAGTTGGATTTGATAAAGTAAAAAATGGTTGTTATTCAAACTGTCATTACTTTAGGTCAATTTTAAAGGAATTATAAATACTTTACCTGTTTCCATGCTGTTGGTCAACCGACCCTTTATTGTGCAAATTACAAATACGCATAGAGATTTGTATCGCAATACAATTTATTTAATTTCAGAATTTCCTTGTTAATTAGTTGGGTTTCAGAATCTGGAACAAATGAATCTCGACTATGAAGTGTGTACAGTGCAGCCTATGTGATTGATGGATCGGTAAATTCTTCAGATACACTAAAGATCCATTTTTAAGTTATAGAATGATCTTCACTCTGAAATGACTATTGCTTCATTCGGAAGTTGAACACTTATTTAGGACATTCAGCTATGATGGTTATCATTAATCAGCTTTGCGCTTAAGGAGCACGAATATTATCATTGATTTGTCATTGTGAGGATCTAGGAAATGCGGTGAAGCTGCAAGTTTGTTGGTGTAGCGCTCAAATATTTCATCCATGGATTCACTTCCAAAGTGATTACTCAGCATCCCCTCGAACATTGCCCTGAGGAAGGTGGCTCGTGCTTCAGCGCTTGACAAGGTCAGCTTTCCTGGATTGTCAAGCATTTCCATCCTCTCGATTTCGAAACTGCTGCTGCTCTTCTCAATTATTGCCTTCAGTTCTTGTTGGATGGTGAAATACAATGGGAAGTTGAATGTGTCTACCTTTTCTTTGCTAAATATTCCCTGCAAAAATGTTGAACCATTGATGCTGATTTTCGTTTGTCTGTTTAGATGGCTAAGTTGAAAGTTCATGTCTTTATTTGCTATTTTTCTTATCTATTTTGGGTTTCTTTCTGCAGTATTGTGTTTCAGGGGATGCGTAGTTTTTAAGGCAAAATGTTGGAATGCTTTTTTAAACACTTTATATTGAGAAAATCCTTCATTGTGGTTCATGCAAAAGAAAACTAAAAGTAGGCAAGCAGTTCTGTTTTGATCCAAATGAAAAGCAGACTTCACCTTCTCTGCCATGTCGACAAGGCAAGAACCTAAAAGATCAATTTGTGTAGGGTTAGTGAAGGATGCTGGGGAGTTGATGAAATCAGGATCTGCAGGAACTAGAAGAGCCATGAGTCCTCCACTAACCAGCTCCTCTGCTCTAGCTTCCAAGAATACCTCGATGTCGTGGGCATAATGATTCGAGTAGGCCTCAATCACTTCCTTTTTGGCTCCTGTATAGTGAACCTTACCTTTATTCCATGCCGGAGAAGCACGGTCCGCCACGGCCTTTGGCACATCAGAAAGCCAGTTAAGAGCACAAGAGGAGTAAGCAAAATCAAGGGAAGCCTTTGGGAAAAGGCGACCGTGAAAAGAACCAGGCACTCCTGCAGCATAAAAATTCCTCTGGGGTGGGAGTGAGTGGAAGAGAGTGTTGAAGTCATTCATGAGCTGATCGTTGAAGAAGACGTGAAACTCCTTTGTTAGCCCTTGTGCCTGCAACTTCTCCTCAATGGCTTGAGTGATAATCTGAATGGCAGGAAATGAGTTGAGCCCTGTTGAACACCCAAAATCAGCAATCCTGAAATACTTGGCTTGGCTATAGCCAGTATCAAGTTTGGCAGCTATTTCTTGTTCGAGTAGTGGTTTTGCAGCTTCTATAAATCCTCTCTGCAGTAATTAGGGGTGGCAATTTCGTACACGATCCGATAATCCGACACGAATCCGCACGATAATAATGGATATGGATTGATCCGATAAGAATTCGGATTCTTATCGGATCGATACGATAAGAACACAAAAAATTCGGATCGGATACGGATCGGACCGGATAATTCATAAATCGGACCGGGTTCGGATCGGATTCGGATAATCCGTTAAGAATTTAATAAAAAATATTATTTATTTATTAAAATTTAATTAAAAATATTATTTATTTATTAAATTTTAATAATTAATTATTCAATTATTATATTTTTCTTTGTTTATATTTTTTTATTAGGTATTGGATAATTTTTTGATTTATCGGTTTGTAATCGGATTGGATATTTATCGGCTTCTTATCGGATCGGATCGGACCGGACCGGATTGGATCGGATAACGGATCGGATCGGATCGGATTCGGATTTGAGCCTAATGGATCGGATACGGATACGGATTTAATATTTTCTTATCGAATCGGATACGGATTCGGTCTTAACGGATCGGATAATTTACGGATCGACACGATAAGGATCCGATCCGCACGATTTGTCACCCCTAGCAGTAATGAATGATACATATTAAACAGCAGATTGATTGATTTGAGTGAATATCAAAATATAGTTCCAAAACTAGCTTGTATAGTATACCTGGTAAGAAGAGTTTTGGGCATAGCTATGCACCCCACTTCCACCGTTAAGGCCTAACAATGAGCTTAATTTCCTTGCCTTGTATATGGTGCTGGACTCTGTGGTTGGAATCCCCGGCGGAGCTCGATGTGATGATGCGGATACGAGTTTGTATGTGAGCAAGAAAACAATTTGGATGTGGCAAGAAATTATGGATTCGAGATATGAGAATATTTAAATATATATAAACTTTAAATTAATGCATGGTGTATTCACACAATAGAGGGCGGCTATGAGTAATGCCATATTATTAATGGGGCCTTATGATAATTGTACTAACTACATGGCGAGTTGGTTAATTGATTTATTTTTTTTAAGAGTATTTAATTTATAGAGTGAGAATCTTAAATAATTTATTTGATTATATTTAAATTTTAAATAGCTAATATTATATACATATTTAAGGATTAGTCATTTTTCAAAAATACTCCTACTCTTTGAGATATAATGTCTTTTATAGTTTAAAATATTTGTATAAACTTGCAAATACATTATTAACATAATTTTCAAGTGGTAAACAAAATATTTGATTTATTATTTATATTAAATTATTTTAAAATAATTTATATTATTTTATGAAAATAATAAAAATAAAATAAACTCTCTCAACGAACATTTATAATTGTAGAAAAGATAAACTTAATTGACAATCATGTAATGGAACATAGCCAAAAGCTAAGATTTCAAATGCCAAAATTAAAGAATAAGATGTAATGGTCAAAGCATCTTTATCTATGATTGTAAGGTCATAGCTTCCATTTCCCCATTAATATTTGGGTATGTGAGTGAGTGAGTGCAATTAATTAATATATTTATATAAAAAAAAGGCACATGCAGAAAATTAATGGAACGTTAGCCAAAAATGAAAAATAATCACGTAATTTATTTAAATCGAAAATAGTGAATGGAGTTTTTTTATTTCATTATTATTCCTAAATTTTATGAATATTTTTCATTATTTTCCTAAGTTGTTACTCGAAATTTTCATAGGTTTATTGGGAAGTTGATATGCCTTTTTCCAATTTTTGAATGTGCACCTAATATTGGCTTTTTAAAATTTTAAGATAAGTAGAGTGGTTATTTAGATATATTTCCACTAATTTCTTATACTTTATTAAAAGAATAAATATTTTATAATTTTGATAGCATATGCTTCTGCATCGTCATCGTTTCCTTCCTTGATGGAAGCTAAAAATACTAGCAGAGCTTTCTCATCTGACTCTTTATCTGAAGTGATGTACCCATCGTCGTTGTCGGGAATGTCGGACACCTATGTTCTTGGCAGCATCGCCTTTGCCACGACCCTTAAAGCTCTTTGCTCAAAGGATTTTTTTAGACTTTCTCTCCCCTCTTTGTCCACACGTGGACAGTCAAACTTGAGGTGATCTGGAGAGCCGCATTCGAAGTAAGATTGAGGTGATCTCTTCACAAACCTCTTGTTCTCTATTTGAGGAGCATTCCTCTTGGCCTTTGCTTTCTCGAGGAGCTTGGCTAACTTCTTCATCGGCTCTTCAAGCTTTTCCACAGAGCTCTCTCCTTCCATCTGATAGAAGGTTGAAGTGGAGGGTGTCTCTTTCACCAAGTTAGACTGACCGACTGGTCTGTCAGTTTGAAATGGCTTCCTTGGTCTCCACTCTCTATCCTTCTTCATGAAGTATGCAACATCTTCGTGATGGTGGGTTGGTGAACTGACCACTCGAACGACTTCATTCTTGTTCACCATTTGGATGTCCCACTCACGATCTTGGAGTTGGGGGTTAACAACTCCATTGTAGACATCTTGGAGAGATCTTTCTCCTTCAGGCTGGTTGTCTTTAGGAACCAATCCTCATTTGGCATTTGGGACAAAATTTTGGCGTTCAAATCCACTGTTGAATATACTCTGTCTAGCGCTTTGTACTTGCTCACGATCGTGTTGAATCTTGCCTCCATGAATTTGATATTTTCTTCGAGAAGCATCTGGAAAGATTTATATTTGTCGACACAAATTTGGAGCTTTTTCGCTTCATTTGCTCTGTCTCTTGACACAAGCGTCCAGGATAGACCCAAACTCCTTTAGCGTTGTCGAACTGCATGACTTCATCGACAAGTGCCTCAAGTAGAGCCGATAGGATCAAACTCATGGGCAATGGAGTCCGGTTGGGCGTGTTTTTTGTTCTTCGATGATTATTCGTCGTAGGACTTCTCGATCATCTCAGGGTCATCTTCACCTCCAATCTAAATGTTGACTTTCATAATCTTTATTGGCTCATATTCAATGACATCGTGGACCGCTTATTTTGAATCCAAAAACAATTATCCAAAAAAAAAAATTAAAATTAATCCAAAATAGTAAATTTTTCTAAAAATTTAAAATTGTGTTTAGCTACAAATTTAATTTGCCAAGTTATAGCTAAACAATATATATAGCCATTCATACTAAAATTAACGAATATCCCACATTCGAAGCGACAAAATTTAGCTAGCGCTTGAGTAATACTTGTAAGCTGTGGTGAATCTAGAGATTTACTATAGCGGGATTCCATCATATTAGTCATTACAAAAAAAAAATACTCTCTCCGTTCCTAAACATTAGTCTTATTTCATTCCGGCACAGATATTAATGCGAGTAGAGATAGAGAAAATTAGTATTTTATTAGTGAGTGTGTATTAATTTTTCATTTTATGACAAAAAAGACAATTGTTTGGGACAGACAAAAAAGGAAAACATGACTAATATTTTGGGACGGAGGGAATATATAAAATTGAGTAAGACTGAAAATTTGCGTTTATTTATATTTTTAGTCCATCGTAAATTTATTCTTGTTTATATTTCATCTTTCTTCCTCATAATATAAAAATAAAGGGAACAATGAAAAAAAAATATATTAATAAATACGTTACTAAAACCAAAAAATTTTCTAGTTAGCTTGTACATGTAGATCCGCCATTGCTTGTAAGCACGGATCAAAACATCAATGCAGTTTTGCAGATATTTTCACCCCCATTAATGAAAATATTAATTAATTAAGCAGCTATAAAAGTCCAAATCATAGTATATGGAAAACCTCATCTCATTTATGGTACGAATTCGTGCTAAGATCAAACTGAGATAAAAATCATGTTAAAAATGCTACATGATTAATGGCAATGAGAAAATTAGAAATAAGTCCAAGATAATAAGTTTGTCTAATAAATAAAACAGAGAAAGAGCATAACTAAACTTTCTTATTGTGTTGGATTTATTTTAAATTTTATTATATAAAATAATCTTAGTTATAAGAATTAAAAATATAAATCCGAAACTTAATTAATGCAAAAAATATAAAAAATAAACGTAGAACCATAAACTATCTATCATATATAGTACTTGTTGGGTTCTGAGATCACAGTTAGAGCTTGTGCGGTGCATGTGTGTGGTGGGTTCGAATTGAGTTCTCAACCGATTCTGGAAGAGTTATGTAACGCCCCCAACTGACCTTCCCAATTTGGGGCCACGTTACATTGATGTTTCAGGTTTTGACAATCAAAATTCAAGTATAATAAGCGGAAGACTTAAATATAAGAAGAGATAAAAGCATTCTTAAATAGTATTTCGAGTCAAGTCAGTTAAAACAGATTCCAGAGTTTAGATACTTCAAAAGGGAAGGGAATTATTCAGAGAGTGTAGCAGCGTGTGTGTAGCGTGATGTATATGAAGATACATGTCACATGATCTATTATTTCTTCAAATATAACCACTTTATTCCGCCGGCTTACACCCTGCTACTCCCATCCATGCTGCTTAACCTGCACGTTTTAGAAATAACGCGAGGGCTGAGTACTTTCGTACCCAGTGAGAAACATGCCGAAAACATACTTTAGGTAAGAAACATGCTATGCAACTCACACAGATAGACATGGGGTTTTGTTGTAAAGAACCATGATATCTAAAACATTTTATTTTGTTGTGCTTTAGGGTATGTTATTATATCTGTTTTGTTTTGTAACTGGAAGTTGGCCGACTTCCTAGTTACGATGATTCATAAGGAATGATTTAACATTCAACCTACAATCATCTAAGTGCACTAATCTCGGTTTGGTCTTCGAGATCCGATCGTATTATATTTCTTCATTTACTTCTCCACTGGGTTTAAGGTCACTACCGTTTCCCCCATCATAATCTTTCTCTCGGGTTTATGGTCACTACCATTTCACCCGTTAACATCCTTCTAGGGTTTAAGGTCACTACCATTTCACCCCTTTTTATTTCTAATAAGAGTAGCGCATGTACGGAGGGTATATGGTTCTTGTCTTATTAGTGTTATCTCCCTGTTAATAATAATTAGCAGAGGGCAGATATAATAGCACAAAACATGCATAGCAGTCTCAGTTAAAACAAACATTTTATAACACGTTTTGAAAAGTAAAACACGGATTTTAAGTTTTTACTAAAATAGTTCCCCACCTCGTTCTCGGCTTTTGGCTAGATGTCTTTAGCTAGAATGAGCTTGAAAAATCCTTGCTTTCAATCTCCTACAATTAAATAGGGTTCTCGAGTCAATACGATATATCTAGGACAATATATCTTAATTGTAAATAAGCAAGACTCGAAAGAACTAGGATTGAACGACAACTTATAACAATTCAGGCCTCTGTGTCGACCGACAGGGATCTGTGTCGGTCGACACACCCTTGGTCGACACCAACTCAGTTCGGTCGACACACCTTGGTCAATGTGGACTCAGTTCGGTCGACACACTATGGTCGACATGGGCATATTGATGGCTTCTGTCGATCGACACAAGTTCTGTCGATCGACATGCCTCTCGTCGACCTCCCTGTCGACTATCCTCGTGTCGATCGAAACGATTCCTGTCGACCGACAGGTTCGTTCGATAGGTTACCCAATAGAAGGCCTCCCTGTCGATCGACAGGATTCCTGTCGACCGACAGAAGTCGTCTTCTCCACGGGTCTCGCCGGAGCTGAGCCTGCAAATCGTCATATCTTGCGATTTTGCCGGCCGATGACACATGCAATCACATATTCAGACTCCCTAAGCTTCCTAGAACAAGATTCTACCCTCGAATCTACGAAATAAGATGGAAAAACGGGAACATAAGTTACCTCGCCGGAGTTCCTCCGTTCACGGCGGCGGTGACGATTTCTAGCGTCTAAATGAAGCCTCCTCGACCTCTAAATGTTCCCTACACGATGGGGAGCACGAATCTACGATCAAAACTCCAAAATTCGGCCGGATTAATGAGTTATACAAAATTAAAATCGAATTCGCCACTTGAAATAACCTCAACTTCGAACCTCAATAACTTACTCGTTTCTTGTCATCTCGGAGCCCACGAGTAGTCAGATTGAAGCTCTCGACGAAAGCTACAAAATGTTGGTGGTGGTTTGCTGGTCGGCTGTCGGCGTCGGCCGAAAAATAGCCGGGAAGTGGTCTGATGGGTTTGGGGAGCTTCTCACTCTTCTCTCTCTCTCTCTCTCTCTCTCTCTAAGATTATAATATAAGGTAAAAATATTATACTATAATTCTTCCTTCTATTTATACCTCTTGTATAATTACAATTCCTCCACATATAATATATATGTAATTATACACATATAGTTATACATTTATTCATGTATAATCACCTCAAAATCATTCCATCTTATTTCTCCAAAATCCTTCTAATTCATGATGTATTTCCACAATAATACATCCAATAAATCTTGTTATTTTCTCCAAGATTATAGAGTAATTAAGCTCAATCACATAATTAAATTCTCCAATTCCACTCAAAATCTCTCAATTGCTCCTCAATTAAATAAAAATTCCTCTTTATTAAATGTATAAATCCTTACAAAAGCTTAATTAAGCTTGGGGCATTACATCCCCTCACCCTTATAAAATTTTCGTCCCGAAAATTACAAGTCTATAAAAAGTTCGGGATATCTCTCTTTCATCTTATCTTCCAGCGCCCATGTGGCTTCTTCACAACCATGATGGTTCCACAGCACTTTCACGAGTGGAATCGATTTATTTCGGAGCTCTTGCATCTTATGATCTAGAATAGCCTGCGGCTGCTCCTCATATCGTAATTCCGGACTCAAACCCACCTCTTCCTGTCGAATCACATGTCTGGGATCATGTACATACTTTCGCAATTGGGACACGTGAAACACATTGTGGATATTTCCCATACTCGGAGGTAGTGCGAGTCTGTATGCTACTGGACCGATGCGTTCTAATATCTCGTAAGGCCCAACCTAACGTGGTCTCAGCTTTTCTTTCACTCCAAAGCGTATAATTCCTTTGGAAGGTGAAACTTTTAGGAACACTTTATCCCCAATTTCGAAACACAACTCTGCCCTCCTGGAGTCGGCGTAAGACTTCTGCCTACTCTGTGCTTCTCTGATCCTTTCTCTGATTTGTCGGACAATTTATATCATCTCACTTACTGCATCCGGTCCGACAACCTTTCGCTCTCCTACTTCGTCCCAGTACAGAGGCGAACGACATTTCTTTCCATACAATGCCTCATATGGAGCCATTCCAATTGTTGCTTGATAACTATTATTATAAGCAAACTCAATCAAAGGCAAAATCGGCTCCCAACTACTCCCTTGGTCTAAAATCACTGATCTCAACATGTCCTCAAGGGTTTGAATAGTCCTCTCAGACTGACCATCCGATTGAGGGTGAAACGCCGTACTAAAATTCAGGCGAGTCCCCAACTCCTGCTGCAAACTCTTCCAAAAACGAGATGTAAACTTTGCATCTCTATCCGATGTAATAGACTTTGGCACTCCGTGCAGTCTGACTATCTCTCGTACATATAATTGCGCTAGCTTATCTGATCCGTAGTTCACCTTAATCGGTAAGAAGTGCGCACTTTTCGTTAAACGATCCACTATTACCCATATCACCGTATTTCCTTTCTGTGACCTTGGTAACCCTGTTACGAAGTCCATGGTGATATGTTCCCATTTCCACTCAGGAATATCTAACGACTGCAACTTCCCATACGGCCGTTGATGTAAAGCCTTAACTTGTTGACATACCAGACACTTTTCCACATATAAGGCTACATCCTTCTTCATACCATCCCACTAGTAATTAGTTTCCAGATCTTGGTACATTTTAGTACTTCCTGGGTGAGCGGTATACGGCGTATCATGTGCTTCACTCATAATCTCATCTCTCAATTCATCGCTGTTTGGCACTAAAATCCTGTCTCTGAATAATAGAGCATTATCAGGTGCCTCGTGATATTCCCCCACTGGTTTCATTCTTAATTTCTGGCGTAGTTTCTCAATCTCTGCGTCTTCTCTCTGTGCCTAGATTATCCTATCCCTTAAATCTGGTACCACTGTCAAAATCGCCAGATCACATCTCTTCCTTTCTGCGGGTGATATTACTTCTAGACTGAGCTTCTCAAATTCCCTGATCAAGCTATTCTCTCTTGTGATCATACAACCTAACTGAGCTTCTCCTTTCCTGCTCAAGGAGTCTGCTACTGAATTAACCTTTCCCGGGTGATAGTTGATTGTCAGGTCGTAATCATTCACGAGTTCCAACCACCTCCTTTGTCTCATATTCAAATTCTTTTGTTCGAAGAAATACTTCAAACTTTTGTGATCCGTGAATATGGCACACTTCACCCCATAAAGATAGTGTCTCCAAATCTTTAACGCGTGGATTACTGCTGCTAATTCCAAATCGTGTGTTGGGTAATTTACTTCATGCGGTCTTAACTGCCTTGACGCATATGCTATCACCTTTCCTTCTTGCATCAGAACACAACCTAACCCATTCTTCGAAGCATCAGTATATACTTCGAAATTCTTATCTAGCTCTGGCACTGCTAATACTGGCGCGGTTGTTAACAACTGCTTCAACTTCTGGAAGCTCTCTTCACATTCCTCTGTCCATTCAAACTTGACATTCTTCTGTAGTAATTGGGTCATCGGCTTCGCAATCTTCGAAAAGCCCTCGATGAACCTCCTGTAATAACCTGCTAAACCTAGAAAACTACGAATCTCGTTCGGCGTAGTTGGCAATTTCCAGTCCATCACTGTTTGAATCTTGGCTGGATCTACCTTAATTCCGTCTGCCGAAACATGTGACCTAAGAATATCACTTCCCTCAGCCAGAATTCACACTTGCTGAATTTGGCATACAACTTCTCATCTCTCAGAGTCTGCAAAATTGTTCTCAGATACTGCTCATGTTCAGCTTCACTCTTCGAGTATATTAGAATATCGTCAATGAATACCAAGACGAATTTATCCAGGTACGGGTGGAATACTCGGTTCATCAAATCCATGAACACTGCAGGAGCATTTGTAAGTCCAAATGGCATTACTACAAACTCGTAGTGACCGTATCTAGTTCTGAATGCTGTCTTCGGAATGTCTTCTTTCCGAATCCTCAACTGATGGTACCCAGATCGAAGATCGATCTTAGAAAATACTTTCGCTCCCATGAGCTGATCAAAAAGATCATCGATTCTCGGTAATGGGTATCTGTTCTTCAGCGTTAACTTGTTCAGCTCTCTGTAGTCAATGCACATCCGCATCGACCCATCCTTCTTCTTAACGAATAGAACCGGTGCACCCCATGGTGACACGCTTGGCCTGATGTAACCCATGTCCAGAAGTTCTTGCAATTGAACCTTCAGTTCTTGTAACTCCTTCGGGGCCATGAGGTACGGTGCTTTAGAAATCGTTGCGGCACCCGGTTCTAGATCGATGGTGAACTCTATTTGCCTGTCTGGTGGCAAGCCTGATAATTCAGTTGGAAACACATCTTCAAATTCTCTCACGATAGGGACATCTTGTACCGTCAATTCAGGCTTCTCTTCTCCTTCCAGATACACTAAGAACGCTTGGTTCTTGTCTTTTCGCAATAACTTCATTGCTTGAATTGCAGAAATCAAAGGTACTCTGTGCCTTTTCTTGAATCCATGTACAAATGTCTCTTCATTCCCTTGCTGAGGAATGATGACTCTCCTCTCACGACATAAGATCGTTGCTTTGTTTACTGACAGCCAATCCATTCCTAGGATTACATCTACGTCATGTATATTCAAAACATTCAGCTCTGCTACTGGAATTTCATTCTCGCTCATCTTGATTCTCAAGTCTCGGCACACTAAAGTAGAAGTAGTTGTTTCTCCTGAAGGTATTGCTACGTTCAAGTCATGACTATTCTTTTCTACCTTAAGTCCTAGTGCCTCAACACATGCAGATGAAATGAATGTATGCGATGCTCCAGTATCAAACAATACCATGACAGGTATATCATTAATGCATCCCATACCTGCCAGGTTACCATCATCCTGATTCCCGTCCAATGCATAGGCTCGGGCTCTTCTCGGCTGACCATCATCGCCCTGCTGATTCCCTCCTTGATTTCTAGGTGGGGCCGGATTGCCCTGCCTTCCACCTCCTCTATTTCCAGCATTTCCTCTCCACGGATGGTGGTATCCCCTGATGGCTCTCAGCTGCTGATTGGCCGGCCTCTGGAAATTAGGTTGATTTCCTTCTCTAGTTTGGGGAGTGGGACATTGATAAGCAAGATGTCCTAGGCCATTGCAGTTAAAGCATCTGATATCCCCCCGTCGACAATCTCCTGGATGCCTCTTCCCACATCTCGGGCAGTTCTGCGGGCCCATCTCCCTCTGATCACGCCTCGGAACTTGCTGAGGATTCTGCCTCTAGAAATTCTATTGCCGTCCCTGGTCATAGCGTTTCTGATTGCCCTGACCCTGCACAAATTGCCTCGGCGGCTCTTCAAACTTCCTTTTCTGATTCGAGCCTGAAGCCTGCGCCTCCTGCGCTCCCCATGCGGGCATCTTCTTCATATTTTTGGACGCTTCTATGTCCAAAGCATGACCCAATAGCTCCTGGTAACTCAACCCTTTCATGGTTGCTAGTTGTGTGCAAATTTCCTCGCACAATCCGTCTCTGAACTTTTACGCCATTTTCTGTGGCGTGTCTGCTAGATGCGGCGCCATCTGTAGTAACTCACCAAACTTGGTGTCATATTCTTCCACGGTCAACTTGCCCTGCTCGAACAAAAAGAACTCTACCATTCTCTCCTTCCGATACTGTCTCGGAACGTACTTTTCAAAGAAAGCTTCCTTGAATTCCTCCCAACTGATGTTATCCCTCTGTGCTAGCGCAATAGACTTGGCATAGGTCTCCCACCACCTATCTGCATTTCCCTTGAGTTGATAAGACATGCAATTTATCTTTTCATTCTCCGAACATCTCATATGCTTGAATATCTTCTCAAGCTCTCTTATCCAATCCTCTGCAGCTGAAGGTCCTCCTGTTCCGTCAAAGGTTGGAGGGTGCTGCTTCCTGAACGTTTCCACCCACATAACAGATGGAATTTCTGGTACAATTCCCTGAGGTGGCTAATTTTGTCCTTGTTGCCCCGCGGCACTCTCTCCGTCCGATAAGATTTTAATATCATCCTGATAAATAGGATCTTCCTCCTAGAGTGGTGCTTCGTTTACAGGTTGTGGAATAGCTTTTCCACGACCTCGGCCTCTCTGGCCTCTACCTCTTCCCCTGCCTCGACCTCTACCTCGGCCTCTACCTCTTCCTCGACCTTGATCGATGAATTCCATTACTATTCTGCAACAAAACTTATTTAGTAATTTCATAATACTCTCAATTAATAATAACCAATACATCCTGAAGTCATTTCTCCCATTCCATACTCACTCAAAGCTCGTAAACAATCAATACCACATTTCAAAACCAAATAATTCCGTACAATAATCATCAAGTATCACAATCAATCTCATTCGCCACAATCCGATACAACAGAAAAATAAGTTCCAACAAAAGTAAGGTTCAACCACAAATAAGGTTCGGTCTCTGTCCTGAATAGATCGTAAATAGGGTACAATAGCAATAATGAAATGTCCAACTCTAAATAAAACTGCCTGTAATCAACCAGTGCTCTCTCAATCGGATTTCTCCGATGGGTCCTCCTCCTCCTCGTCATCATCCATCTTCATCGGCATCTTACCCCGATCCTGAGCGGTCCTCCTCCTCCCACGACTGCTCTCCATGTCGCTGGATAGACAAATGGGTGCCTGTCGCGTCCCCTGGCTATAGGCGATCCCATGACCCCCGAACATATCCTCGTACCCGCTAATAGTCTGCCTCGGCCACATATCGCCATCATCCATGTCATGATCGTGAACCGACTGAACTCCGCTAGGTCCTCCCAGGTCCTGCTGCGGCTGCTGAACTGATGGTGCAGGTATATCCTGACACCCATAAAGCAAAGTCGGATCCTGCTGCGGTGGTGGGTACTGAACTAAGGTGGTAGCAAAGTCACACCATGCGTAAGGATCATACGATCCTCCCTGATATGACCCATACTGTGATCCCTGCTGTGATCCGTGCTGTGATCCATGCTGTGATCCCTGCTGGGTCTGCGCATAAGCCGCCACAGGCGTACTCGGTATAGGGCGTATCCTCGGGTGTGACATGGATGCAAGTGCATCTAATGCCGTGGATGGTGCTGGTGGCAAGGTCGGTGTCCACTGCGGCGACGACTGCTGCAATGCTGCCTGGTAGTCCACAAAGCCTGAAGATCCTACTAGATCAAAATGAGGCCCGACTGATCCTCCTGATCGATGCTCGGATGGCATCAACATCTGTGCTATGGAAGAAAAGGCACGCCTAGGTCCTGACTGCGGCGCCTCACCTGTTGCGGACGCCTGCGTGCTCCACGAGGATGATGGTGACGCACCCTCAACTAAAACTACCTCCTGAATCAGTGCTGCCATGAACTTTGGATAACTCCGTCGAAAGTTCGAGTGGTCCACCTAGACGGCATCAGCTCTGTGGTCCTCTCCATCGCCTCTGCATCGTTAATGCCCTGCTCTCTAGCCTGCCTCCATAAGCTCCACAACTCCGTTAAAGTGCCAGACAAGTTCTCTTCCTCGAAGGGTGTGGCGTTCCTAAAGCAAAAAGCAGCACTCCTAGGGCTCATCTGTCACGGCAAAACAATAAATGATCAGTCCGAGGCAACATAACATCAATATGCGCAACTCGGTGTCTCGGGTCATCTGCTGGCCTTCGATACACCATGCCGAGGGTCTAAACAAATCCTCGCGCTAAAACGCACTCACTCGAGTCTCGACTGTCATGGCAGGCTCGTTGTGCATTCTGCACACTGACCAACTACTGGATTTTCCAGTTCATTGAAATTTTCAATTTCACCACCTAAGGTCAAAGTTCTAAGTTCAATTGTCACAAGATATACTCATTCTTTTCTCACAATTACCAATTACTATCGTCAATCAAATCATTGCCTTTTTTCAGGCCCACACTTAGCTCATCAGTCCTGATTCATACCAATCATTCTTTCCATCAATCAATTTATTCCTTCCTGAGCTCATTATATTCTAGCACATCTATAGCTATTTTATCGAGGTTTTAAGCTTGCAATTGTTCAATCATCTCATAAATCAGTTCAAATTCAGTTTATCTTCCAAGAAAAAGTCACCCTGCGGTGCCAAGTAAACTCAACACTTTAAATTCAAACATCAAACTTTTCACTTATCAAGTTCCTTGAAATCACGTAAACAATGTAGTGTTAGCACTCTTGCTTAACACAAAATAATCAAGTTTATTTCAGTTCACATCAAAACATTTCAACTCCTTATTTCTCCCATACTTTACTTTCCTTTCTCAATACATCTCTAAACATTTGTGATGTTTTCAAAATACTCAAATCTCATTGAAATTGCAAGCTAGGAAACTTTTAATTTAAATAAATTCAAAACAAACATCAGGTAGCGCATGATGGAGAAGGGTGTAAGCATTAGCGATCACTTCACACAACTTCAAAATATTTTAAGACTCGAAGTTTCAATTTACTTCAAAATCCTTTAAACTTTAAACCTCAGCTCTGATACCACCTCTGTAACGCCCCCAACTGACCTTCCCAATTTGGGGCCACGTTACATTGATGTTTCAGGTTTTGACAATCGAAATTCAAGTATAATAAGCGGAAGACTTAAATATAAGAAGAGATAAAAGCATTCTTAAATAGTATTTCGAGTCAAGTCAGTTAAAACAGATTCCAGAGTTTAGATACTTCAAAAGAGAAGGGAATTATTCAGAGAGTGTAGCAGCGTGTGTGTAGCGTGATGGTGACATGTATATGAAGATACATGTCACATGATCTATTATTTCTTCAAATATAACCACTTTATTCTGCCTGCTTACACCCTGCTACTCCCATCCATGCTGCTTAACCTGCACGTTTTAGAAATAACGCGAGGGCTGAGTACTTTCGTACCCAGTGAGAAACATGCCGAAAACATACTTTAGGTAAGAAACATGCTATGCAACTCACACAGATAGACATGGGGTTTTGTTGTAAAGAACCATGCTATCTAAAACATTTTATTTTGTTGTGCTTTAGGGTATGTTATTATATCTGTTTTGTTTTGTAACTGGAAGTTGGCCGACTTCCTAGTTACGATGATTCATAAGGAATGATTTAACATTCAACCTACAATCATCTAAGTGCACTAATCTCGGTTTGGTCTTCGAGATCCGATCGTATTATATTTCTTCATTCACTTCTCCACTGGGTTTAAGGTCACTACCGTTTCACCCATCATAATCTTTCTCTCGGGTTTAAGGTCACTACCATTTCACCCGTTAACATCCTTCTAGGGTTTAAGGTCACTACCATTTCACCCCTTTTTATTTCTAATAAGAGTAGCGCATGTACGGAGGGTACATGGTTCTTGTCTTATTAGTGTTATCTCCCAGTTAATAATAATTAGCAGAGGGCAGATATAATAGCACAAAACATGCATAGCAGTCTCAGTTAAAACAAACATTTTATAACACGTTTTGAAAAGTAAAACACGGATTTTAAGTTTTTACTGAAATAGTTCCCCACCTCGTTCTCGGCTTTTGGCTAGATGTCTTTAGCTAGAATGAGCTTGAACAATCCTTGCTTTCAATCTCCTACAATTAAATAGGATTCTCTAGTCAATACGATATATCTAGGACAATATATCTTAATTGTAAATAAGCAAGACTCGAAAGAACTAGGATTGAACAACAACTTATAACAATTCAGGCCTCTGTGTCGACCGACAGGGATCTGTGTTGGTCGACACACCCTTGGTCGACACCAAATCAGTTCGGTCGACACACCTTGGTCGATGTGGACTCAATTCGGTCGACACATTATGGTCGACATGGGCATATCGATGGCTTCTGTTGATCGACACAAGTTCTGTCGATCGACATGCCTCTCGTCGACCTCCCTGTCGACTATCCTCATGTCGATCGACATGATTCCTATCGACCGACAAGTTCGTTCGATAGGTTACCCGATAGAAGGCCTACCTGTCAATCGACAGGATTCCTGTCGACCGACAGGAGTCGTCTTCTCCACGGGTCTCGCCGGAGCTGAGCCTGCAAATCGTCATATCTTGCGATTTTGCCGGCCGATGACACATGCAATCACATATTCAGACTCCCTAAGCTTCCTAGAACAAGATTCTACCCTCGAATCTACGAAATAAGATGGAAAACGGGAACATAAGTTACCTCGCCGGAGTTCCTCCGTTCACGGCGGCGGTGACGATTTCTGGCGTCTAAATGAAGCCTCCTCGACCTCCGAATGTTCCCTACACGATGGGGAGCATGAATCTACGATCAAAACTCCGAAATTCGGCCGGATTAATGAGTTATACGAAATTAAAATCGAATTCGCCACTTGAAATAACCTCAACTTCGAACCTCAATAACTTACTCGTTTCTCGTCATCTCGGAGCCCACGAGTAGTCAGATTGAAGCTCTCGACGAAAGCTACAAAATGGTGTTGGTGGTTTGCTGGTCGGTTGTCGGCGTCGGCCGGAAAATAGCCGGGAAGTGGTTTGACGGGTTTGGGGAGCTTCTCACTCTTCTCTCTCTCTCTCTCTAAGATTATAATATAAGGTAAAAAGATTATACTATAATTCTTCCTTCTATTTATACCTCTTGTATAATTACAATTCCTCCACATATAATATATATGTAATTATACACATATAATTATACATTTATTCATGTATAATCACCTCAAAATCATTCCACCTTATTTCTCCAAAATCCTTCTAATTCATGATGTATTTCCACAATAATACATCCAATAAATCTTGTTATTCTCTCCAAGATTATAGAGTAATTAAGCTCAATCACATAATTAATTTCTCCAATTCCACTCAAAATCTCTCAATTGCTCCTCAATTAAATAAAAATTCCTCTTTATTAAATGTATAAATCCTTACAAAAGCTTAATTAAGCTTGGGGCATTACAAGTTAGGTGAGAGTTAAAGAAAAACTTAAAGAATAAGCATATTAATGCTTTAATTTCAGTTATAGTGATTCGAGAGTCAACTGTTCCTATATCTATTCTTTGTCATTCCCCGATTTTTGAATTAAACAAGAATTAACAATTGAGGTATAGCGAGTGCGTAACATGTTCTTGAGGCATTAATTTGAACCAAGAACAATAAAATATCCATTACCAAAAGAAAAGTGACTGAACAATCATCCATCCCAAGAGATCAATAGAAATAAAAGTGCCTCCTCGAGAAGGGATCTTGGCTTCTAGAGTGGTGGGGATTGTTTTAAGATTCGTGACTTTACATCATCAAAAAGCTTGTCAAAAGAGAGGGAGTTCTGCAGTAGAAAATCAACAATGAAGTATATATATGAAGATATATACTTCAGCTCCTAACTATTACAAGAGAGGGAACACAACACCAAGCTTCACCCGCAGACTCGTACGCCATTTTCAGCCTTCATCAACATGTAAATTTTAGAAATAATGCGTAGGGCTAAATATATGAATGTACTTAGTGATCATAATGCCCTTAATAATACATTTGTATGTGTATTGTTATGTCTTGACAACGTGTTACACATAAGGTTTTAAGTTTGAAATCCATCCACGGTACCAAACATTTTATGTGAGCATGCTCTTTACAACAGTTAAACCATCTGCAAAATAAAAGTGACTAAGAGGTGGCCTTCTACCATTGTTACGATGTGTGTCCGAGTAGGGCATGACGCCTAGCATGCCAGAATCGCAATACACTTAATTCGTGGTATCTCTTTCACTATCATAGCATGATTGTTCAGGCTTGCGGTACGCAGAGCTAAACATATAGTACATTCGACGTTGTTCTCTAAGTGAGGTTGCCCCACATAGAGGGGATAGCAAACTAAAAGAGTTGGTAATGACAATAGAATGAAAAAACTCACGACTCATTTCATGCTTTAAGTTATTTGTTTAAAAGAAAAACTTCATTAGCATTTTTGAAACTAACCAACGATATAGGGATAAGAAAGCTCACCTTGAGCAGGTTTAGAATGGAAGTTGACCGGTTTAAACTTGAAGCTTCTCCTTGCCCTTTCCTATACGATAAGAATTCTCTAGTAAGTCTCACAAAGTCAGGAGATTGAGATTATATATAAATTGGACACATTAATATCTTTTAGGCTCATAGCTTAATTTAACTCTTCATGACTTGGGTCTCCGGACATAAGAGTGTGAAACAATGTTTATTATTTGGCTTAATTTAATGAAGTGAATGGGTAGTCAAAAAGACTTGTGATTGAATAAAGAAATGTTGACGAAAAGAGAGTTCGATTTCAAGTTTGAAGTCGATGCGCAAACGAGTTGGTATTAATGTTTTTTAGTGCTTCAAGGAAGGTTGTTGGTCCTGAGATTAGAGTATGTATAGTTTACAACATAAATTTTAAGATCAAAATTTACACTCACAAACTGGTGGTTCTAGACCAGTTTGTGTTTCAGAAAACACTTAGTCAACGAGCAATGTGATTAATGTTCATTTCGAGTATACTTCAACACTAAAGTGTGTTGAGTTTTAAAAAACCTTGCAGGAAAATAAGAAAGCAGTAAAACGCAAGGAATTTATAGAGGTTCAGAGCCCAAATTCATACATCCTCTCTTTAGACCTTAGTCTGGAAATTCACTAAACTTCCATTACAGACAGGTCTCACGATCTATCGCTAGCTAGTAGATGCTAGTGTCTGCCAGTTCACTAGCTCACTCGTCCAGGCCTTTGATCCTTTTGGCTTGCAGATTCGGAGTGTGGGCACACCACGTAGCCTCCTTTTCCAGAGTTGAAAGCTTTATAATTCCTCTCGAACTGTTGAACTGATCAGCAAGACGCTCGTAAGAATCACTACTAGAGATCTATAATGACTATTGTGTTCTTTCTTGGAGAAAAAGAACACCAACTAACTCGAGTTGAGAGCTACGAGTCTCCTGTTCACCAAGAATGAAATACGAAAGACTTAGAGATAGCCTTGATGATAGAAACAATCAGGTTTCAATTAAGCAGAGTTTCGGTGCTTGTTCTTCGTTAAATTACTCTGAACACTTTGTGTATTTGTAGACGAAGTATGAATAATTCAAATTGTAGTCATTTAGAGATATTTGAGCATCATCCAATCTGATGCGTCGCTTTTCTAACGGGAGCAAGACGCTTTTCCTGAGGTTCAGCACCTGCTACGTCCTTTTCTGACACAATATGTCGACATTCTACTTTTTTGTCAGAACGGCTCTACCACTCCGAGGAATCTAAACTGGTTGGTGCTTCATCAGTCTTCAATGAATCTCCAAACATAAATATTGATCTTCGGTGATACCTCTTACTTGTTTTCTTTTTTCTCTTCATACGTGTAAGAACTTATTTTGTAAACTAGAGGTGATCTAGGCTAGTGTCGTCGGTCAATTTTGCCGAGTCATTATCTCCAAACTGGTAGCTGGTCTCTCCTTACTCCGCACAACTCAAATTGGGGCTTTTTATTTCCACTTAGTTTGTCTTCGTAAGTTATATTACGACTCGATATATCCTAACAGGACTTTACAAGTTTGAGAACTAAGCCAATCTTGAGACACTCCTAACTTGATGGTTTCTATACATCCTTTATACACATCAAAACAACAAGTAGGTAGGAATGGATGTCCTATTATCTCACGAACTGATCACTTGATTACTCAACGTGCCCTAAGAATCTTATCATGGGTTTTGTATACTGAAAGCATTTATTATAATGAGTATACAACGGTTTATTTCTCCTATCCGTTAAACAAACTTACATGTATGTAACAATGGTATCCTCTTGTCTCACCAATAGGGACGATCATACGGCGTGTAGTAGATTGCAGAAGACAGTATGATCACTTGACCTAGTGAGATATAAATCTGATCACAGTCGAGACAACGTATGAGGATACGTCTGTCCGGATGGCTGCAGTATTGTCAGAATAAGTAGTTTGTCTTGGTTACTTGACATGCTGGTACGCAAGGGTGGCGTATTGATGGACCGCAGTGAGATGTACTCGACTGTCTGACATCAGCGAATACAAGATCTCGTTATTGATTGAGTCTAAACCCTAACGAAGGTTCAGGGGTTTGCACGGGTTGACTGTTGCTTTGACTTGCCATGGTGGAGAGCCTGAGTAACGTGCTCGCATATCCGCATCTTGGGTAACAACAGTTCGTGTAGTACCGCCTGAGACTGGGTTTAGGTAACCATATCCGAGTAATAGGATGGGGACATTCCCTGAGAAGCTCAATGACATTCATCGTGCCAAAGTCCTGCAGGCTGATTAAGTTCAGGCACGAGTGATAAGGATTGAGTGGTACTACTCAGGAATAATAAGATATTGATTAATTGTAGATAGATCTTGTCAGAAGCTCCGATTAATTGATGAATGTCCGGTAACCTTAAATATGAGGATTCTCAACTAATGCAACCCGTTCTCATAACGTGGTAATAAAGGGGTAGGTCAGTATTAATTTTGTGGTGAAAAAGAATTAATATTAATTAATTAATTGTGTCCTGGGTTGTGGACATGGGAATTAATTAATTTATAGGCCCACTTTATTATTTGAATTAGGTCCCAGGACTGGCCCAATTAAATATGCTGAATTGAGCCCAATAGCCCATTAGGGTTAAAACCCTAGGTCTATAAAAAGACAGCACTCTCTCAAAACCCTAGCCACTTCATAACATTCAAATCAGTTGAAACCCTAGGTTGAGAGAGAGAGTGGGCGACGACTCTGTGCAGAGGGAGGAGAATTTCGATTCTGGCCTTGCACAACTACAGATCTGTGGAGTTCTCACCAATAGCAGATCTAAACACAATTGGGATACAACCCTGAAGATCTGATCTGGAGAACAGAGATTTCTTTCTTCCTTGTTTTTTATTTTCGATTTTATCAAGAAATTAGGGTTCTAATTTCTGTTTCCACAGATTTAATTGAATCGTGTGGTTGTATTAAAGTTGGATATTCAAACACGAAAGATCAGATTAGACTCTACGGAATTATGGTAATCTCTCAATCCACGAGCCGAATTAAATTCATAGGAGCATGCTAGGTTTTTGTGAATTTTTGATTATATGCAATATCCATAAAACGATCCGGTTCACTTGGGTTTTGTGATTCGGTTCACAGAAAATCCCTACAATTGGTATTAGAGCGAGGTTTCTGATTTATGACTCTATTGTATATAATAAAATTCAATTATGCATGTATGGATTTCATTTTCTGTCGTGGATGGTTTTTTGTTCCTCGTGGCAACCCGTTTTCCACTTGGCACTGTGGAATAAATCTTCAGTAACAATTATTTCATAATTCAACTGAATATCATGTACCATTTCCTTTGCAGGATAGTTGGAATTTCTCTTCAAGATAGGAATGAGAATGTTAGCCAACCAATCCTTAGTCACTTGTCAGTTGGATCCACTTCTAACACTTGTGTGTTCATCCATCATTGTTTTGATCACAAAGGTGGACTCATGTGGTAATCTATAACATCCATCGGCACTCTCCATCACATCTAGCCTCCAATTTCTTTTCACTAGATTTCTTCCAACAAATATTATACCCATTTTCTATTGCCCAATTCCTAATTCCTTCCTTACATTAAACAAAATCTTTAAATTTTATTCCAATCTCAAATATAAGACTCTTCTTGTCAACATTAGCTTTATATATTTTTGAGTTAACTTTATGCTTGCTTTTCTTATGACCTAAATCTTCTTAAGAATCCAGTAGTAGGGAGAGTCATTAGAAGACTCATAATCTGATATCACGGTATTATCATCATCTTCACATCAACAATAGGTTCATCTAACCTATTTTTTCTTTCAACCCCACCAAATAGAGTCTTACCTGTAACGCCCCCATCTGACCTTCCCAATATGAGGCCACGTTACATT
>JAPKLW010000258.1:85122-136343 GCA_026898455.1 Plectranthus barbatus | reverse complement strand
TATCCAAACTGTTATACAAGATCGAATTTAAATACGGGGTATTACATTACCCTCATCCTTATCAGTTTCAATTTGCTCAATAAAATCATCATTCAAATACTGAACATACATTTTCAAACAAGATTTCTCAAAATCAATGTGATTACCAACTTCATTATTATAGCCATCATCATCATGAAAGAAAATATCTACATCACCAATCATTGTAAAAGCACACTTTAGTATACTATGGTATCCTAGAGAGTTAATAAATTGTTCTAATTCTTGAAGATCAAGCAAAACCCACTCAATCATTTTCATAACACTCGCCTTACGTCCAATATAACAATTTTCACCCCGAAAAGTGCCACCGTGGATGACATCTATATTAAATAAAGTGTCATACATGATCTCATTCTCATGCATTAACTCCAACAATATGTTCTTGTTTTTCTCTCTTTAGAATTCATGAAAAACCTTGAAAAAATTAAGGGAAGTTGTTAAAAACATTAAGAAGTAAAATACTCAGCAACATTGTCAATATAATATAAAAATATGAAATATATGCCTTAAAACTAACAATATCAATAAACAATTTGTAATACTCTCGTTTTTACTGAAAATAGAATATGAAAACTAAACATCAACAATATAACTTTAGTGATATAATCTATCATAAAATAAAAAACATTAAAAGGGAATAGAAGTTGGTTCAATCTCCAAGAGTATTCTCAAGGTATATTTAATAATAAAATTTTCCCTTTTATTCAAAATTTAATGGATGCCATGTTTGTGAAAAATCTACAACAAGTGCAGTCTTGTTGAGGAAAATAGTAAAAAACATGGAATCAAAACCTAGGCCACCATCTGTTCGGGAAAACAAAAAACTTAGGCAACCATTCATAATCACGTTAATTATAAGAAAAACATATATATATTTCAAAAATCTATTGAACCCAACAATAAAAAATTAAATATGAACAATTGCAATAAAAAATACCTTCGGGGTCCCCCAAACTAAGTTCTTATATTTTTAAACAACTATTTCCCCACAACTTTAGACAATATAACTCAGTAAAAATTGACCTTCAACAATGTTTCATATTATTTTATTATTGGAATTCACAACGAATTCTGGATTGCTCTTGTACTTTGGAAAGAAGATCTCTTGTTGTTTGGAGTGGAGATCGTTGAACGGTGGCAGAGAATGTGGAAAGAATGGGATTCACTTTTTCCCCTTTTTCTCAATCCCTAAATTATGTTTGTAGATTTTTGTTAAAAAAAATTATTTATTTTGTATATTCACATCTTTTTCCTAAAAGTACACATGAAAATAAAATAAATAACCCATGTGGTTGCCACATCGGCAGAAAGCATGTGACTCATCGAGATTTAACCCCATTAATAACCGAGAATGTAATTACCAAACAGAATAAAAATATGGGATATAATTCCTCAGCAGAAATAGAGTGGGATAGATCACCCTAATTGCGAAAAGTGTGGAATATTTTAACCTATTTTCCCTTTTTTTCCTCCTAAAATTTTAAATAATTATATGTCTCTCAATCTAAAATATTTTATTAATGTATCATCAAATTAAAGAAAACTTTATTATTTTAAAATAAAATGTCTATTGCATATGTTTGGTTGAAGTAAATTATGCAATTAGTGAAAATTAGTAATCTTATGCTCAAATCAAATAAAAAACGAACTACTTCTCGTAAAATGCATAAAAATCTAGTATATAATGAATAGATTGATGTAATATAATGCATGTGTTACTCTAACATGCAATATAATTTTGAGAAAAATGAAGGCTATAATTACTAAGTTTTGTCTTATAATGAATATGTTGATGTATTATAATACATGTATTTTACTCTAAAATGCAATATAACTTTGATAAATGACTAAATGTTACCATATAATGAAGATGTTAATGTAATATATTATAAGTATCCGTAAAATGCAAGATAACTTTGAAAAAATGAAAATGAATAAATGACTAAATATTATCTCATAATAAAGATATTAATATATTATAACGCACGTAAATTACTCTATAATGCTAGATAACTTGGAAATAATGAAGATGAATAAATGTTTGTTAATGCCCTATAAATATAGGGGTGTGATCTTATGAGTGTTGGTCTCAAATCAGAGTACATAATAAGCAGCAAAAGATTTTAATAAACTTGCACTATCCAAGCTGGCTGTTCTAGCACAAGCTTGTGTTACGAAAAACTAGTTATATAGCGAGAAATAGTACTTAGTCGTTTTCAACAAATACTCCAACACTTGAGGTGTTAAGTCTTAAATCCAGTGAAGAAATTTAAAGAAAGCAATAAAGGACACAAATGATTTATAGATATTCGGGCTAAACTGTCATACTTCCTCACTTCAGACTCGTAGTTTGGGAATTACTAAGTATTGATTTACAAAGTGTAGCACGATCTATTGCTAGCTGATAGATGTTGCGTCTGCCAATCCACTTGCGCACTCGTCTAATCCTCACTTGCCTTCACTTCTTAAGGTCAGGAATATGGACACATCACTCAGTCTCTAACTGGTAGTGGGACCTTGAGTTCTTCCCTGAAATGTCAGCTTGCAATGTTAGACACCCGTAATAGTTATCACTGGAGATTTGGTAACTCCAAGATGTTTTCTTACTTGGAAAGTAAGAAAACTAATATAATAGCTCTTGCTAGACGCAAAGAGCCTCATGTCCAATGATGGCACACAGAGAGATGATAGACAACCTGAATGCTTAGAAAGCTTAAGTATGGAGTTTCTTAGAGTTTCGGTAACTTTCTTACAAATCAATAACCTTCTCCACTTAAATGCATTTTCTATTTATAAGCGCTCTTGGAAAGGTTTAAATATTGGATCCGTTTAGAGACAATTGAAACCCATCCAATCGAAAGTCTCTCTTTTCCCAAAATGCAGCATCCTTGCTGCCAGAATAGGTGAACTTTTATTGGTCCCGGTTTTCAAAGTAATTTAAAGTTGCACAACGGAAATAATTTGTTTTTACGGTAAGCTTGCACTTATCCAAACTGATGGTGATGTATCAGTTTGGTTTGTCAAATCTTAGTTCAGTACTTAGGCCCAAGTATAGAGTTAGTTTTCAGTATATACTTCAACACTTGAGTGATGAGTTTCAAAGATAAGTAAGTTGACAAAAATAAAGCAATAAATAAGACAAAGGTTATAGAGGTTCAGATTTTAAAGGTCCTGTGTCCACTCTACAGACTCAAGATCTGGAAATCCATTAGGATTACACATGTACTCCTACGATCTATCACTTGTCGGTGAATGTCTCATCCACCTAAGCACAAGCTCACTCGTTTGGTCCTTGTTCGTCCTTCTCTTCGCAGCTCCTTGGAGTGTGGGCACACTATGCAGCCTCCTCATCGCTGGAATGGTGTGTTTAGAGTTTCCCCGAAACTATTAGCTTGGCGAAAATAAGCCCGTAAGAGTCAGAGTGTAGAATGTACTTGACTGTTGTAATTTTTCTTGGAGAGAAAGATTACCAAGATAACTCAAGAACTTGAAAGTTCTGAGTCTCCTATTCATAGAAGTGACACACGGAAAACTTTAACACTCTCTAACTTCGAGTTGGGAGTTTGGTAGCATTTCAACAAGTTCGCAAGTTTGAATTTTTGGTTAAGTCGGGTAACCTTCTTCTGTTGAATTTCTCCAGTATTTATAGGGAGCAAGTTGAAGGTTTGGATTTTCTATCCCTTAGAGACAGATTGGAAGATGTCCAATCAAAAGTCTCTTTTGACTGCTGCAATCGAAGGGTATGTGGTGCTTTTTCCCGAGATTCTGCACCTGCTCCGCTTTTTCTGATATGGACAGCGACTATTCACCTTTTTTTAGAACAACAATCTGTCAGTCTGAGGAATTCTAGACTGGTAAGTCCGAGGTATCAAGACTGAAGTCTTGGGCTAGCAGACTTCAAGGAATTCAATCCTTAAAGTCTGTACTTGTCAGTACATCCCTCTGGACATCCGCTTTGTCTCTTGCACCGGCCTGGGACTTAGAGATCCATACTGATGTCTCCAAGTTTGGTGATGTCATCAATCAATATACGCTTGGTCTCATACTAGTAAGCTTGGTATCTGGACTTATAAGACCATACTGGTTAGTCCCGTACTTGATGTGTTCCAAACAAGTCAGTCCAGACTCTCGTATCCCAGGCTTATAAGTTTGATTTGAACTTTTGTCTATTAAATCTCGCACATCCCAGACTGATTCATCAGTTTGGTCTTCAGATCAGCTTCAACTTACAATTCGATAATAATCATATATAAGACTTTACATTTTCGATCATACTGAAACTAATCTAGAGACAAACTAAGATGGCTTTTACATACTTTGACCCACCAAATTAACATAATATAAGGAAATTTCTAACAAGTTTCCCAACAACTTTGCAGGCTTTGGTCAGAACGGCTCTAAGCCAGTCCAATGAATGTCTGCTGGTTGATTTCTTGGACAGACAAGCTTTAAGGATCGCAAAGTTTAAGATCTTCTTTCTTAAAGTTGGGGCTTGTGAATGTGTATGCTTGTCTTGCTCAAATGTCTATAATAACGTATTTGGGTACCGCCCTTGTTGGTGACACATTGCTAGTAAGCTCCTTGTTAGTGAACACCAGCTGGTGATGACATGTCAATCAGCTATCTTCAATGGTAAATGCCATTGCTAGTGAACGCATTTCAGCCAGCAAACTCCAAACAAGCACTTTGATCAGCTCCTTACAACTCGATATTTCCTAATACATGACATTACAAGTTTAAATTAATCTAAGCTAGACATACTAACTGGTGGTTTGTTTGACACATCAAAATATACAATAAGAAAGGAATTACTAACAATAATTCCTAACAATGAGAATGTACTATAATACAAGTATTTCCTCTAAAATGTAAGATAACCTAAAAAAAAATGAAGACAAATAAAGTATTAATTAATGCGGTCTTATAATGAATAGGTTGAAGTACTATAATGCATGTATTTCTCTAAAAAATTCAAACTAACTTAGAAAAAATGAATGGAATTTTTTGAATCTGTATTATAATGCAGAATAATTTTTAAGTATAAGCGAAATGACGAAATTACAATAAAATGCAGGTTTTTTGAATAAAACGGTCGTCTTCTTGAACTAGTGTTTTATGCAATGTTGTAAAATTTGGCCTTTCTGCCTAGCTAGGCGCTAGGCAACCACGAGAAATGCCAAAAAATACTTGTTCGGGTGGTTTGTACGTGTTAAAAATTAATCAGTGTCTGCACATCACCTAAGCGCCCTACGCGGGTTAGACGGTGCGAATAGTTGGGCTATGTGGTTTCAATACAGGATCAGAATTTATTTAGTTTTTTTAAATAAATATTTGAAAACATATATAAAATTATAAAATATTAATAATATTAATATCGTAAGGTTTAAGGGTTTCCAAAAAAAAAGTAACCCTCACAATTTCTAGGTCAATCCTTTCCTCGCCCCTATATATTAAGAGACTTGTTAGAATTTTGCAATTCATTTGATATTGTTTACTTTTCGCATTTTAAACATAAAAATGTTGAATATTTTAATATTATTTTATTTTTTTAAAATATTTGAACTTTGAAAATATTTTTGCTGTAATTTTTTAATTTATTCTTATTTCTCGTGGCCATTTTGACACCTAGAGGCTAGAGGCGGTTCCAATTTACCTAGTCGATTTTTTTTTTTAAAAAAAATAATATAGTGATTCAATATTTTTATTACATAGCCCTCTTCATTAAATATGTGAAAAAGGAGGTGCTGAGAATAAGGGGAAATATAAAATTTAAGGGATTGAAGATAAAGATGAGTCGAAGTTTTTTTTTATATATATGTAAATTTATTGGAATTCCTCATGAAAATTTTTTGGATCGGCCCTCAACTTGCTTGAATATATTCTTCTAGTTTAAGAAAGAAACATAAAAAGTAATGACGGAAAAAATATTAATGAATCAGCATTTAAGTGTAAGAAAACTACAAAAGTGCTGTTGAAGGTTGAGAGACGTCGTCATTAATTAATGAAGAGCTGTTGAATTTAGTCATCGACATGCATAAATTTGGTGCGTGTTTTATCTCACTGATTCTGCCTCTCTTTTTTTTTTTACTTTTTTCTTCTTATTTTGCAGCTATAAAAATAATCATATCTACTTCATTTGCTCTTGGATTTCAGGTTTTACAATGGAGATGAGACAATATTTCTTCATCGTCGTTTATCTGCATTTCAGCGTCACAGCATTTTCCGCAGTCGGATCCAAAGTTGGAGCAGTTTTCATCTTCGGCGATTCCACTCTCGACGCCGGAAACAATCACTACAACAGAAATTCTACTCCTATTCAGGCTGATTTCCCACCCTACGGATCCACCTTCTTCCACCACCCCACCGGAAGATTCACCAATGGCAGAACCGTCGCCGACTTCATCGGTAACTAAATCAGATCTCTCTCTCTCTCTATCTCGATGGTCTGAATAAATTGAGGGTTTTGTGGGTGTGGTGTGCAGCTCAGTATTTGAAGATTCCTCTGCAAAAACCGTACATGGAGATACATCTTGAGATGATGAAGGGGACGAGGAAGAAGTTGCCGGCGAACGGGATCAACTTCGCCAGTGCCGGCAGCGGAGTTCTTCGAGCTACAAATAATGATTCCGTGAGTAAATTTTCACTATTTTTTTTAATTAATTTTTTCATCATAAGATGTCATACTATTGGAGAAATTAATTATAAAGATGGATTAATATTAGAGTAAATTTGAGAATCTACATTTTAATTTGTCTGATTAATTAACTCTGAACTCGAGTGCTCTTGAAAGCTGCATTTATTTCAGGAACTTCCACTACCAAAAGATAGAGCTGAAAAAGGCCAAGAATTTTAGGGTGTAAAAACTTTGCGTGGAGCCATTTGCACACGACAAGCCAACAACAACTAGTAAAGGGTCTTTTCATTTTTTTTATAATTTAATAATATTTAACTAAATAGGGAATATTTAACTTTAATCTATATATGATTTTATATGCATATTAGTTGAAGGGTGTGTGTAAAAATAGATCCATAATTAATGACTGAATATGAAGCTTAGTAGTTGGTACAATCTAGAATCCTTTCAATATAATTTGTATATCTCTATAAGTAATGACTGAATACGAAGTTTAATTAGTAAAATCTGGAAACCTTTCAATATCGCTTGTATTGATTTTAATAAATTGTTAATGAATGTTTTAGATTCAAAATCACGTGTATATATGTGTTAATTAAGAGGCAGCTAACACACTGTAGCACTGATTCTTGAATTATCTTCTGCAATTCTCTTCTCTTTCATTGTTTTATAATTTATTTATAAAATCGTATAATCATAACCCCAAGAATATCATCTTTATCACCACACGAGGCTCCCGCCTTAATCTTGAAAGTAAACCCCATAAGCATGAAAAGCCAACTTCAATTAGAAAAAAAAAAAATAAATAAATAAATAAAAAATAAAACATGGTAGTATAGTATACCATGCAAAGTTTCTTGCTTTATTCTCAACTTTTCTGATTAATGAAGTGTCACATATAGGATCTCCACGTGCATGCGTGGTTTACAACTGCTGGTGGCAGTGACAATTACTAAATAATATACTTCCTCCATTCCAATTAAATAAGTCCTCTTCTTTTTGGCATGGGAATTAAGACTGTGAGTGACTGAGTGTAAGTGAAATTAATATTTTATTGTTGAGTGTGTAAAAGTTGCAAGTTTTAGAAAGAAGTCAATTTAGTTGGGACGTCCGATTTGGTAAGAGGACCTATTCTGCTGGGACGGAGGAGTAGTATATATATATATATATAGAGAGAGAGAGAGAGATGGGATCAAATAAGAAGAAATCCCCTGTAAGAAAAAAGAATGAATTATGTCCATTAGATCTAAATAAATCAATGGTTGATATGCAATCAAGCAACATATTAATGTTGCTTGATTGCGTTTTAGTTGTTGCTTGATTATTTTGTTGCTTGATTGTGTTACAGTTGTTGCTTGATTGCATATCAACCTTTGATCTTTTTAAATCTAATGGACATGATTCATTCTTTTTTCTCATTGGGGGATTTTTCTTACCTGATCCGCTCCCTATATATATATATATATATATATATATATATATTTGTGACAAAAAGATGATATGTTAAGTCTAATTCCATATATATGTATATATAATTTTGATATTTTAAACTATGATTATCTTCTAAACAAAAATAACCAAACTATTTATGGAATACATCAATACACATCATCCAATAACAATATGATTATATGAATAGTAACACGACTTGCAATAGGTAATTAAATGATAAATCTAATCAATGATTGGAGCCACATGTATCAAAGCGAGTTCAGCTTAAGCCCCATCACACATTTTCCTTTTATATTAGTAATAAGATTCTCCGATTTTTAATGAAAGAAAAGTTTGAGGGACTGAGAGCATCTTCATCCTTTCCTACTGAATCTACTTAACGACGGAATATGTATGTGCAGGGGGTGACATCAATCCAGGTTCAGCTGCAGCAAATGGAAACCCTAGTTGAAGAAAACCTGATTGATAGAAAAATCATAAAACAATCCATCTTCATCCTTGAATCCGGCTCCAACGACATCTTCAACTACTTCAACCCCTTTACCCCTCTAACTTCAACACCCGATGCCTTCGTACAATCCATGCTGGCAGAAGCTACAAACTTCGTCGATACAATCTACAAGCTTGGAGCCCGTCGCATCAGCATCGTCGGATTAGGCCCCGTGGGCTGCGTTCCGGCGAGGTCGCTTCTGCCGGGCGCCCCCGTGACTAAGTGCTATGGCAAGATGAATAAAATGGTGAAGAATTACAACTCGGGGCTCGACAACATGGTCAAAGCTTTGCCTGCAACCCACCCTGGCGCGCATGGTGTTTACGGAGCTGTTTATCACACTACCCAGACTTTTCGAGCCTACCCTGCACGTTATGGTAATTTCCTCGTATATCCTTCTCTATCTCAAGATTTCATCATTATATATAATTAATGGTTGCATACAGGATTTGTTGATGTGGAGAAGGCTTGCTGTGGAAATGGGAGGCTAGGAGCAGAGGTGCAATGTGGGAAGGAAGGTTACAGTGAGTGCAAGAATCCAAATGCATATTTGTTTTGGGACTTTTTTCATCCCTCCGAACGAACTTATAAGCTCGTATCGAAGGCCTTGTGGGCGGGTGCCCCTGCTCAGATCCGACCCTTCAATATTAAGACACTCGCCAACATGCCTGTCAAACCCTGATTAATTTCTTCTGTTGTCGGAATAATTCTTGTTTTGTGTGTCTGCTCACATGATATTTTCAAGAACTAATTAAGATTGGGTTTGCCTGAATTTAATTTTCAGGCATGATTTTATATGTTCCTCTTAATATATTGCCAAATTATTCTGATTTATGTGATGATAATATATTTATAATATTGCATTTTTCATTCTATGGGAATAGGTAAAATAATTATTGATTTTGTTTTGAGGTGGGGATGGAAAAATGATATCTCTAATTTGAGATTTTTAAATATGAGTAGGGAAAAACTAGGGTGGATCTATGTATGTGGTAGGGGCTCTAATCGAATTTTTGTTATCTTATTTTATAGTATAGTGATTTGTGATTTATTTTTATGAGTTAGTTCCCTTGTCTGATAAATTATGGAAAAAACAAAGGTTGAAGATAAAGAAAAATGGTATGAGAGAATTGAGAATAAAGAGTTAACCAAGGCCATTGTTGTCGCCTCGGCCGCTCGAGGCTGGAGTCGGCACTGTGGACGGGGGATAGAGGCGAAGAGTGAGACAGACAGGGGAATGGAGGCAATCGGCAGGGCAGTGGGTACGATTTTAGTTTTTTAGTTTACAATTATAATAGTAATTATTTATTTAATATAAATTATATAAACAGTATTCGGTATGCTGAGTTGCTCGGTTATGAACCCTAAACCTGATTACCTAACCGAAAAGTGGCGGTTTAAAACTTTTTCCACTTACTGCTGATCCAATTGATAATTCATCGACCAGTAGGGGTGTACATGAGCCGAGCTACTCGTGAGCTACTCAGATATCGACTCGAAAAAAGCTCGATCGAAGTTCGATCATTTAATAAACGAATCGAGCTCGAGCTTCGAGTCGAGCTCGATAACATTATCGAGCCGAGCTCGAGCTTGGATGTATTCGGTTCGCCAAGCTCGCGAACATGTTCGAGTTCGAGCTCGAACCGAGCTTTATCGAGCTCGAGCTCGAGCAGGCTCGTTTATTTTTAAAAATTAAAATTTAAGATTTTGTTTATAACTTATAATATATATATATATATGATATGTATATTAAATATTAAAATAATAATTATTCTTAATTATAAAAAGTAAAATAAAAGGTTTTATTTGCTTAAGTTCCTGAATTCGAGCTCGAGCTCGAGCTCGATAATTAATGTTAGTGAGTCGATCTCGAGTCGAGTTCGAGTCGAGCTCGAGACTAATAGCTCGAACTTGTGCTCGATCACCAATCATGTTTTTTTTTGTCGAGCTCGAACTCGATAAAATTCTTACAAACCGAGCTCGAGCATCTCACTACTCGACTCGGCTCGATTCGTGTACACTCCTATCGACCAGAATTCCAAATCACCCAAAAATGTTCGATTAAGTCGATTTTTTTTTTTTGAACATTGGTCGATTCTTGCACACCCTTAAATGTGAGATATTCATTATTAACCGCGTGTCTAAAGAGACAAGCCCTCATCTCTTTGATGAGGCTTTCTCCTTCTCCTTTTTGATGGTAAACCATGGATCTCCTAATAAGTTGCAGTTTCTTGCATTTCTTTAGCACTAAATTTTCTCTGTTCTTGATCTTAGGTAATCCTTTAAAATATAATAATTTATTATTGCAGCATTTTGTTTTTGGTGAACTTGCATGATTATAGTTTATGGCGGTCTAATTTTCAACTTTGTCAAAATTGGAAGAAAGGAATTGCTGATTCATGGATCTCTAAAAAGGCAAATAAGAACGTTTACTACAATAAAAAAAGCTAATAGACAACGCGGAAGTCGCGTAGTCTATTAACAATTTTTGCGTCGTCTATTAATATGTAGTCTACTTGGAAACACTAATATTAGACGACGCGGTTACTCGCGTTGTCAATATGCCAATAGACGATGCGGCGTCGTCTATTAGCATATAGATGATGCTACAAGCCGCATCGTCTTTTATCTTATAGACAACGCGAGTTACCGTCGTCTTTTCTTTTAATTTTTTTGTTTTTTTATTTAATTTTATAAATCCGGTAAAATTGATAAAATAATTTATGAAATTTAAATTACCCATACACAAATAATAACAATACAAAATGACATTTTAATAATTCTCAAAATTACATATGTTTGGTAATAATGTAGTGTAAAAACTAAGTACAAATACAAATTAATCTAAGTACATCAAATGTGACAATAAGTCTTCTTTCCATCAGCCTCAAACCGATCATGCATATCTGTGGTCCTATAGAAAATACAAGAGAATGTCAACATTAGAAGAGATAAATGTCAAAATACACATTGACATATATATAATATCCTAAATATAATTGGACAACATAACATCTTAAAATGCTTTAACCGAAAAATCAACAAATCATATTTTAAGAAATAACGATAAGAAAATAAACAATGATAATATAGCCCCCTAATTCACATAACTCACATATTAATATCCTGAAGAGAATCGGGCAGCATAACATCTTAAAATGGTTCAACCGAAAATTCAACAAACCACATTCACATAATTCACATATCTTAATGAAAATTGAGCAGCATAAAATTTTAAAATGATTAAACCGAAAAATCAACAAACCACATTTTCACATAATAACGATAACACAACCCCACACGAGCGAGAAATACGATAAAAGGAGGAAACAAACAATGATAATATACCCCCGCACAGGCGATAAATAACGATAAAATGATTAATCAAGTAGACCAGCATACCTCAGTTCATATAAGTTTGAACAATATCACACCATTCTGTACGAACTTCATTGATTTCACGTGTATGATACATTTCTTCATTAAACTATTAAAAATAGAAGCACAAACACAAATAAATAGTTGCAAGTAATGAATAAGCTAATGAGTTAGAACTGAAATCAAAATTTTGTAATAAATTGATATATTTAAATTATCATATCTGTCAATGGAAGAGAATCACGAATACCGTCAATGATATTTTTCATATATCGCATGACATAATAGCCACATTATTTTGCGTCGGGTTGCTGTGGACACTGTATGATCATATAGTTTAAGAGACAGTTAATGCTTTAATATACAACTTTGAAATTCTTAAGTGAGACACACATACCTTGACAACTTCCCAAGAAATGTGTGCGACTTTTCTTCTTATTCAACTGTATAATATTTTCATAGCCCTGACATTATATTAAAATTAAAAAGTGAATACAAATATATTTATCTACTTCTTTAATATAATCGATAACTCACATGTCCATAATTTTTTCCACTCAGCAAAATGACATGCGTTTTGCAGAGGATCCAACACACACATCTTCTCGCCATATGCGTCAATGACTAAAAGGATACAATGATAGCTAGTTTTAAAGTAAAAAAAATTGTGAATTAGTTCTGACCAACAATAATAAACATAAAATTATTAAGCAATTAAAATAATCACGTACCCGACGTTGCATGGCACAAAAAGAAGCTGTTTTTGTGATATTCTAATTAACCTTCGGCCTACAGTATTGGCATTTTCCACCAAATCATTCATTTGATTGAATGAGACAGCATAGGGATCAATAAATTTGATTTTATTTGTAATCTCCATATCCACACTAACAATAATCTCCAGCCGTATTTTATTTTTAAATTATATAGCTTAACTGTTGCTGATAACTTCGTGAATTTAGTACACTCAGGGTACAGAGGCATCTCTGCTTCCTAAGAATTTTATGCAAATGACTTGGATTCTCAATATCTGCGTCGTGCACCATATCAGTCGGCTCATTTGTATAAAACTCATGAATGACATTCATCCTTTCGTACCCATCATCATTGCGAGATCTAATAATCTCTCCATGGTGGATCCACCGAGTATATATCAAATCAACTCCATAATGGATCATATGCGCCTTGATAGTTTTCACATTATTTTTTCATAGATTTCTACTCTTAACACATGGACAACATATTTCATTCGGATCTTTACCATTCTCAATAGCAAAATTAAAAAAAAGAAACGATTTCATCCTCATATTCCTTTGTTAATCTATTTTTTCAAATCCACCCCTTATCCACTCCTGCCATACAATATTTTCAAACCTGATACAGAGTTCTCAATTAATTTGACTCTCATAATCTTAAATACCTAATCTTTATAAACAAGTCATAAGTAATCAGTCAAAGTGGTTGAGCTCCCAAAACACATAAACTAAGTGGTATTAAATTATAATTTAGTAACATTGTTTATCTTTTTCATAAATGTTAATTCATCGAGATATCACTCAAGTATAATTTTTAATAATCTTGTGTACGATATAATAATATTATATACTTCTATGAGATTTACGATTCTTTCAAAATAAGTAATAAAGTCATTAAAAATATGTATCATACAATTAAATTAATAATAATATTTATTGGTGTTTTACACCACGCTGTAATGGTTTCCATTACAATACATATAATTAAGGTTATCTTTCGTAGTTCACGGAATTCTCCCGTGTTATATGCTTTAGTATTACTCTAATATCACACGTCTTAGGAAAATTGGCGTTTTACACCATGGTATAACGGTTTCCATTACAACTACTTTATATATAACAATAATGTATCTTCACAATTAGTTTTTCTGTAATACCCCAAGCTTAATTAAGCTTTTGCAATGCTCAATTGAATTCAATAAAGAGAATTTCCATGATTTGGGAATGTTTAAAATTATGTTATTGTGGTTGGAGAATTAAATCTTATTATTTAGGTTGGAATTTTGTATAGATTGGAAGGAATTATCAAGTATAAATGGGACTTAATGAGGTTGAATTATCAAGATTTATTGGAAATATCATGGTGAGAACTTGGAATCTTATACATTGGAGATTGATTTTTGGATTTTTATGCATGAGTATTTGGAATTTTGTGAGGAAATTGGAAGTATCATGTTGGAACTCATGTATAAAAATTTATAGAGCATATTTGGATACAAAGGATTTATATATATATAAATATATATATATATATAGATATAATTATATACATATAATATAGAGTAAAAAGGGAATTATATGTATATATGTTGGAAATTATATAATTTATTCATCATATATTATAATTCTAGAGAGAGAAAAGAGCAGCCCCTTTTCAAAACCCCAAACCCGTCAGACTGTATTTCCGGCCAAATTCCGGCCAACTCCGGCGGCCTTTCGACAATCCACCACCACCATCTTGTAGTATGATCTCCGAGCTTCGTTTTGAGTACTCGTGGGCTCCGAGAGGACGAGAAACGAGAGAGATATCGTAGTGAGAAGTTGAGGTAAAATGTGAGATTTAATTCGTGGATTTTGGTTTGAATCTTGTTATTCCGGCCGTAATTCGGTGTTTTGATGTTAGATTCGTGTTCCCCATCGTGTGTAGATTGTTCGGACGTCAAGGAACTCGAGTTTCCTTGCCGGAATCGCGTCCTTCGCCGGAGAGCGAGAAATTTCCGGTGAGCTTTGTGTACTGATCGATGCTAAATCTGCATACAAATTATAGCAAAGGGCAAATAAATTTATAAGACAACCCAAGAGTTGGTCGATCCCACAGAGATAGTGCAACGATGGACAATGATATACTGAACATGGTTCTCAGAACTTTTGTTTGGGCAAATCAAATTTGAGGGTTTTGGTTTTTCAAAAGAAATAATTAAAGAGGGAAATTCAAATAATAAAAAGCACAGATTCCAGGTAAATCTACCAATCTGATCAACTTGCAAGAATTAAATATTCAAACCCATGAAACACAATTTTGGTGGAAAATCTTTTATTGTGGAGTTAATTCCTTGGTCGGGCAATTAAAACCTAAATTACTAATTAGTGATCTATCTCCTCTCGGTCTCAAAATACACCAATTAATCAATTTCATAAAGATCTAGATTTTCCTACAATTGAAATCTTCTTGGTCGGACAGATAATCAAAAGTATTAAACTCTTACTTCCTATTATCGATTTTCACCTTTCAGTCCTTCAATCAATAACTAAAACCTATTCCAATTTTCATCTTTCGATCCTTCAATTGAAAATAGATTTAAAATAAAATCAAAGAATTTAAACCAATACAAGGGTTTGAATAAATAAATCTAAACAAGCATCACAGATGGAGAAACCCTAGAACCTGTTTAGGGTTCTAGCCTAACATATTGAAGAAAAACATTGCAGGGAAAATTAAAGATTGCATTAAAAAGTAAAGGTTTAGCAAATAAAAGTAAAGAGGAATTCTAACAAAACTTAAAGAAAACAGAAAATAAAGGTGTAAAAACTGTAAAGGGGGAAAGTATAAGATTAGAGGATTCAAAGGCTTAAAAGATAAAAAGAAGGCCAATAATTCTGAGCTATTGAAGAGTTTATATAGAAGTAGGGTTGAGGCCTTGGATGGATATCTTCAAAAGGTATAATTTATTGCTTCCAAATTGATATATATCTTGTTCCCCAAGCAATTCTCGCCCAAAATATGTGAAAATCCCGCAAAATCTCGCCAACCAGTCTGTCTCGGTCGAGATAGGCCTTTCCACGGCCGAGATGGATGCTTCTATCTCGGTCGAGATGGCTTTCATTTCGGTCAAAACAGAGACGTTTTCGCCACTTCCGACCCTCCTGCGCAGTCTCACGGTTTTGGCCATAACTTTCGCGTCCGAACTCCGATTGACCCGATTCCAGTTGCATTGGAAAGCTAACTCAAAGAGCTTTCAAATGCATGCTCCATTAGCTCAGATTCCATCGGTGGAAGAATTTGTAACTATTTCTTTGAACATCTGCTGCTTTCGGTACGGGTTCTCCATTGGATTTGGCCTAAAACCTGCGAAATCTTACCATGGCAAGCATAACACCCTCTAATATACACTCATGCTCAGTTTATTCAAGAAAACAAGCTAAAATGCATAAAAGAAAAGAAAAACAATGCGATAAGAGAGTAGAAAAACGAGCTTATCAAACCCCCCAAACTTAAACACTTGATTGTCCTCAATCAACAAAAGAAAGAATCAAAAGTTCAAGCAGAAGAGTAGTGCAATGCCTCACAAGATTCATCACATTAAAACTCGTAAATCTACTAAACATCAGAATTTTTGAAAGAATCAGAAAATCTGTACACTATGGAAGACTTACATGGGAAGTGTTTCGCTCATTCACTCAAGTGTTTAGGATAATTATGAGATCACACACAAGTCATGCAAATCAAGTTCTACCATAGGCTTGCAAATATTCTAAATCTCCACTGCGAATGCACACAAGTCTAAGATCAGAAAGGACTTTATTCAAGGTTGTAATGTAGGCTTTTGTGCAGGGTAGGGAATATATGGCCAAGTGACTAAAATCAACCGAGTTGCGCACCTCAACTAATCTCTACCACTATCTAATGATATCCACCCATCTCCTATAATATTCAACAACAAACAAGGCTCTTTTATTTCTTTCTTCTCTTTTTTTTTTCCTTTTTCACACATATCCTTTTATGCTCTAAACAATTTTTTTGATTATACATTTGAGCTTATAAGGATTAACAAACACAACAACACACATTTTTTTTTTCTTTTCCATTTTCTATTTTTTTTTCTCTAGAGCCCAACCTTTTCTTTTGCTTTTACCCTTATAGTAATATCTTATCCTTTCTCAAACAAATCACAACCCACTCTCATAGACAAGAGTTGATTCCCCAATTTATTTCCAACTCATAGACAAAGAAAGAAAATATCATAGGCTCAAAAGGGCTGACTAGGGATAACATTTAATTAGGACAGTGTATGGAAAAATAGGCTAAACAAAGATGGCCTAAAATCATTTCCTAAACCTGTGCGCACTAGCAGTCTTGAAAGAGAAAAAGAGCAAGTTCTAGAGAAACTCAAAATTGCAGATACACTCACAATCAAATTTCAGGCTCAAAAACTCACACTTAGGACAATTTTTCTTCCACAGTAAACATCAAATCATCATCTATCTCATGCCAACGCAAGTATCAAAACAAGTGGTCATGTGGTATTCACATTCATGGGCATACTCGACCACTATCACAGTCAACGCAAACTAAAATCAATCAATTCTAATATCGCATTCTTGTTAGGGTTATCATGCTCAAGTTCCCACAATCTCGCGTTTTATTCAAAAAAGATTCCATGCAGAAATTTAAATAAAGCAAATAAAAGATAGAAAAGAATTTCGAGTCCGTAAATCTTCCTCCCCCAAACTTATTCAAAAATCAGAGAGAATAAGTTTGAAAGTCAGATTCAGAGTTCGAAACTGTACCTCAATTGTTGGCCTCAGACACCAACTTTTTATCTCCTTCCTCTTCCTCATCAGCTGGCGTAGATTAAGTCTGCTAGCACTCCGTCTCGGCCGTGGTGAACATCATCTTGGCCGGGATGGAGCCTTCTTGTCGACCTCCTTATCGGTCGAAGTATTCCACGTCTCGGGCTTCTGTATGGCCGTGACAAGCTCTGCCTCGGCCGGGACTGACTTTGATTTTTTTTTTCAAAAGAAAATAAAAGAAAAGTAACAGTGATAAACAAAAGAAAACGAAAACACTAAATAGAAACGGGAAAAATTGAAAACACAATGGGTTACCTCCCATTCAGTGCCTAATTTACCGTCGTGGCTCGACTCGGCTCAGCTCACCAAGGCGGTCGAGTCCAGACTCGTCGACCCCTCGAATCAACCATGAAGACTTTTCGGTTTTGAATGATGGTGGTATACTCGGAAGGAGGCAGCTTAATTGCCGATTTCACTGACTCGTTTTCTCGTTCCCACCGGATGGCTTTTTCTTCTTCATCCGGTGTCTCATCGTCATCTTGCTCTTCTTCTTCTTCTTCAGCAGTAGTGATCCGGTTGCATTCCTCTTTCCTCTTGTTCTTGTCGATGCAGAAGGTTATAGATTCTTCATTCCCTCTCAGTGTGATCTCCCCCTTCTTGCAGTCGAACAAGACACCATCTGTGTCAAGGAAATCTCTTTTCCACGAACTGCTTATCATGTATCCCTTAATTCTTGCGTGTTTTCATGTTTAGAGGTTGGATTCGTGCTCTAGAATGTCCTAGGATCTTAAATATATCATTGCATGTAAGATCGGACGGAGGAATCGCGAGAAAATACGAGTTTCAGGGCTGAAACTGGCGAGTTCGTCGAAGAAGACGACTCGTCCCGAACGGGACGGAGGCATCCTGCTCGGGACGAGCCTCGAACGTGCAACGGGCATGAGCCAAGACCCCATCCCGTTCAGGATGGGATGGTCCCGCTTGGGACCGGGTTCGGCCATCTCGATTTTGCTCGTTGTCCATCCGGTTCGGGACGGACTCATTCCGTTCGGGATGGGCTACGACCTTGAAGTATAAAACATGGTTTTTGAGCTATTTTTCATTTCGTTTCGAATCTTTTCAACCCTTAAGTTTAAATTATGAAATGGGAAGCATGTTGAGCATGAGAAAATGATTCGATACGCGTTTGGTTTTGGAATACAAATTTCTATAAGATTGAATGTGGATTTGAGCTATAAACCATGTCGTATTGAATAAGATATGAGTTGATTGCGAGTTGGTTTAGATTTGGTTAAGCTTGTCGTTGTCCTAGATTGTCCGTCCTAATTTGGTGATCCTTGATTATTTGTAGGAGGATAAGTGTTGAGGAAAGCAGGCTCAATTACACATTTAGCGGGAAAGCATCTTACTTTTGAAGCTTAACACCAGGTGGGGACTATTTTCCGTATAAAACCAAAATGCGTTTTGTTTTTCTAAAGCATGTGTAAAATGTTTTGTTTTAAACGAATGCTATGCCTAAAATGTTTTAATGTTACATATTTGTTCCTCTGTTGATTGCTATCATCAGAGAGTCCAATCACTAAGATGAGAACCAAGTACTTCTGGTACTTGAGCTAGTCTTGTGAATCAGTTATTGAAGGCTAGCAACCTACTTGTTTATGAGCTCGGGCTGTTCAGCTGGAGTACTGAAGCCCTAGGGGGATAAGGCGGTGTATTTCTTTTCTTTCTTAAAATGATGGGGTCTCAAGGTGACATACTGAGACTAGTGCACTAATTGATGATAGTGGGTAGAGTGGTTAGTCCATTCCACGCTATTCATCGTAACTCAGAAGTAGGCCAACTTCTAATTACAACATTAAACAGATATGATAACATGGTAGATAGCAGCAGCAAATTAAAATGTTTTAGATAACACGGTACTTTTCAATAAAACCCCGTGTTTATCTGTGTGTGTTGGCATAGCTTTCATATATAAAATGTATATTTTTCGGCACGTCTCCACTGGGTACATGAGTACTCAGCCCCTCGCGATATTTCTAAAACGTGCAGGTTGAAAGCAACGGATGAGGAGGTGCAGGGTGTAAAGGCAGAGCTGCTTGTACAGATTTTGGAAAAAGGTTCTATGATATGCATCCTCATATGCATATCACACCACGCTTAACACACACGTTGCACTACTCTGATTAGTTGTTTTCCTTCCCATTGTAATTGCTTTTGAAATGTTAACCCTTACTTCTATGGAAGTTATTTTAAGTTTATTTTCATTATTATTAAATTTGATTTGATACTAATACCCATGACTGTAACTCGCCTCTTGTTGGGAAGGCTAGAAGGGGGTGTTACAGAAGTGGTATCAGAGCCCGGTTTTCAAAGGACGATTTTAAAGAAAGGTTTTAAAAGGGCTCTGAAGAGTTTTAAAGTTTATTTAAAACCTTGAGATTTAAAGCTTGTTGGGTTTTGAGATTTGATTGAAGGATTGCTCGTACTTTACACCCCACTCCATCCTGCGCAACCTGAGGTACATTTAAAGATTTTAAAATTTCCTGCTTGAAAAAATTTATTTTGATTTGGTGTTTTTGGAAAGCATTTGAGTATTTTTGAAGGTGATTTGAAAGTTGAAACTATTTATGTTGAACAAAGAGTTTGAGATGATTGGTGGTATTGATGTTGTGTTAAGCAAGAGTGCTAACACTGTTTGTTAATGAGATTGAGTTGAAAGGTGATATGTTTGAGAAGAAAAGTTTGAAAAGTATTATGTTTTGAAAAAGTTGTGAATCTCCTACTTGCAAGATATTTTTTTTAGTGATTGAGTTACTTTAAATGTTTTGGGAGTTGAAAGAAATTTTGGAAAGATAGCACAATGTCGATTGTGGCTATAAAATGTTTATAAGTAATTTGTGTATTGATTGAAAGTGTTTCCTCTGAAAACATTCATTTTGTGGGTTTAGGAGCTGGGCTCCATCCACTTTATTTTGTGGGTTTAGGAGCGGGGCTCCAGCCACATTCGTTTGGTGGATTTAGGAGCGGGGCTCCAGCCACTTGTGATTAAAAGTGAGGTGATTTATGGATATTAATGCATTTTGCATGATTTTGGCACCAATTAGATGGTCTAGTGAGAATTTGAAAGTTTATATTGATGATTTTGAAAGATTTGCACAAGTGGTGTAATTCAAATGTTGTACTGCTTAAAAGTGTGTTATTTTGTGAATTGAGCTGTAAGATTAGTGTATTTTGGTGTTGAATTGAAGGATAATTAGGACGGACTAGGACTGACTGATTGATTGATGGCCTTGAAAAGGCATTTGAACTTGTTGAATCGGTAATGTGGTTGTGAAATTGAAAATTTCTTGTGAACTGGAAATCCAGTAGTTGGTATGGTGTGCAGAATGCACAGGGATAATTGGTGTTAAGTGTACAAAATGCACGCGGCTGGTCTGGCAGATGTAATTGGACTTGAGTAATTGTGTTAGCAAGGATCTATTGGAACCTTAGCATGGTATGTTAGAGGATGATGATGCCACCGAGACACGGAGTATTGGGTATATGAGTAAGTATAAGGCGTTATATTACAGTGATTGATGGTACTATTGTGAATTAATGTTAGTTGTTGTTTTAGAGGATGTGAATTGGCACCCGGCGTTGAAAGGTCTAAAACCTCGAGATTCTAATTGATTTGATATTGGTTGATGTTGTTGTGGGTGAAGTGAAACAACGTTTATAGTTTTGATTGAATCGAAAAATATCTGCGTTATGTGTATCCTAGTGTAAGTGTGAGCAAAGTGTGGATCGCTACTTACGGGCATGAGAATGGTTGTGCATGAAATGCACTAGAATTTAATCTTGATTATAGCACATAATTGAGACATGCTATATTGACTCTTGTTGAATCAAGTACGAAGTACTGAAGATGATTATGATTTGTAAAGTTGTAAGGTAAAGCAAGATTTGATGAGAATCCAGAATTTTATAAGTGGAAATTGTCTGACGAGCCATAAAGATGATAAATGAAGGACTCTCATTCGAAAGAAAGTTGTGTATGGAGATCTTCTAAGATTTTAATTCCTGTATGATGAAAACTGTGTCGATAACACTCACTATCATAGTTGGGTGGCAGTTCGGATGGCAAGCCAAGTAATGTCTTAGGAAATTGTTAGATTGTCTTATTATGTTCGACTAACTACTAGTGCCTTGTGAAAGAACAAGTTCTCTTCTGACTTGGTAAATTTTCTTGATTTACTCTAAACTATTGGTTTGCAAGCCTTTGAATGTCCTACTCGCTTCCATTTCTGAACTAACTTGAGGACATTGTTATATTTAATGTCTGAATTCCTTGCGTTTGAGATGGAAGTGTAGGGTTTTTCCGTGAACCGAATCACCAAAACCAAACTGAACCGGATCGATTTATGGATATTGCACATAATTAAAATTCACAAAACCCTACCATGCTCCTATGAATTTAATACATATCATGGATTGAGGAATTACCGTTATTCCGTCGAGTCTGATCCGATCTTTTGCGTTTGAATTCCAAATTCCAATTCAACCACGCAATTCGATTTTATCTATGGAATCAGAAATTAAAACCCTAATTTCTTAAATAAAATCGAAAATAAAGAAAAGGAAGAAATAGGATTTCTGTTCTCCAGATCAGATCTTCAGGGCTGTGTCCCGGTGCTGGTCAGATCTACTACTGGTGAGGACTCCGTAGATTTGTGACTTGAGCAGGACCAGAATCAAAATTCTCCTCCCTCTTCCCAAAAATCGGCGCCTCCTCTCTCTCTAGGGTTTAGTGTGTTTCAACTGTGTTACAACTTATGAGAGAGAGTTGTCTATTTATAGACCTAGGGTTGGAAACCCTAATGGGCCATTTTGGGCTCAATTCAGCATATTTAATTGGGCCAGTCCTTTGACCTAAAGCAAATAATAAAGTGGGCCTATAAATTAATTAATTCTCATGTCCACTACCCAGGACACAATTAATTAATTAATATTAATTCTTTTTCACCACAGAATTAATACTGACCTACCCCTTTATTACCACGTTATGAGAACGGGCTGCATTAATTGAGAATCCCCATATTTAAGGTTACCGGGCATCCATTAATTAATCGGAGCCTCTGACAAGCTCTAACTACAATTAATTAATATCTTATAATTCCTGAGTAGTACCACTCAAACCTTATCACTCGTGCTTGAAATTAATCAGCCTGCAGGACTTTGGCACGATGAATGTTATTGAGCTCCTCAGGGAGTGTCCCCATCCTATTACTCGGATATGGTTACCTAAACCCAGTCTCAGGCGGTACTACACGAACTGCTGTTACCCAAGATGCGGATATACGAGCACGATACTTAGGCTCTCCACCATGGCAAGTCAAAGCAACAGTTAACCCGTGCAAACCCCTGAACCTTCGTTAGGGTTTGGACTCAATCAATATAACGAGATTTTGTATTTGCTGATGTCAGACAGACAAATACATCTCACTGCGGTCCATCAATACGCCACCTCTGCGTACCAGCATGTCAAGTAACCAAGACAGACTACTTATTACGACAATGCCGCAGCCATCCGGACAGACGTATCCTCATACACTGTCTCGGCTGTGATCAGGTTTATGTATCACTAGGTCAAGTGATCATACTGTCTTCTGCGATCTACAACACGCCGTATAATCGTCCCTATCGATGAGACAAGAGGATACCATTGTTCATACATGTACGATTGTTAACAGATAGGAGAAATAAACCGTTGTATACTCATTGTAATAAATGCTTTCAGTATACAAAACTCATCAATCTCCCACTTATACTCATAGCATAACTAAGCTATTGCAGAGTATACAGTCCGTCTATCTAGTCTGCTGTCACTTCAACCACTATCAGTGGTCGGCATCCACCTCAGACCCAGCTCACGAATATGTCTTTCGTAAACTTTCTGCGGCAAGCTCTTTGTAAACGGATCAGCAAGATTGTCAGCAGTGTCAATCTTCTTAATCAGCACATCGCCCCTTGATACAATTTCTCGTATGATATGGTACTTTCTCTCTATGTGTTTGCTTGCCCTGTGAGATCGCGGTTCCTTTGAGTTTGCCACTGCACCAGAGTTATCACAATAAATTGTGATGCTCCTCGGCAAACTCAGGATCACGCTCAACTCTAAAAGGTAGTTCCAGAGCCACACCCCCTCTTTCGAGGCGTCGGAGGTGGCGACATATTCCACCTCCATGGTGGAGTCAGCAATGCATTTCTGCTTTGAGCTCCTCCAAGATAAAGCTCCACCTCCCAGGGTAAACACATATCCTGAGGTCGATTTCTTCTCATCCTGGTCCCCTTGGAAATCCGAGTCTGTATAACCCACAGGGCACAAATCCTCACTTTGATAAACTAGGCAGAAATTCCTAGTTCTTTTCAAATACTTGAGGATATGCTTTACAGCAGTCCAGTGCGCCTGTCCAGGGTTAGACTGATATCTTGCTACCATGCCAACGGCATAATAGATATCTGGCCTGGTACACAGCATTGCATACATGAGACTACCTACAGCCGAAGCGTATGGTACAAGACTCATCTCGTCTTTCTCCCGCTGTGTCTGAGGACACTGCCCACCAGAAAGATGAACGACATGTCTGAAAGGTAGCAAGCCTTTCTTGGCGAGTTGCATGCTAAACCGGGCTATCACAGTATCCACATAGGATGCCTGGGATAAGCTCAACATTCTTCTCTTACGATCTCGTAAGACCTTAATACCAAGAATGTAGCCAGCTTCTCCCAGATCCTTCATTTGGAACTGTTCGGATAACCAAACCTTGATTTCGGACATCACTCCCTCGTTGTTTCCAAATAGGAGTATGTTATCAACGTATAGTGCAAGGAAGACCACGCTCCCACTGACACAAAGTCAGAAAACACAACTTTCGTTTTCCAACTGTGCAAATCCATAGGATTTAATCACATCGTTGAAACGTAAGTTCCACGACCTTGAAGCTTGCTTAAGTCCATTCAAGGACTTCCTACGCTTCCAGACAAGATGTTCTTCGCCCTTGCTTATGTAACCCTCGGGTTGCTGCATATAGATGTCTCTACCTTCTTCAAGGTAACCGTTTAGAAAAGTGGTTTTGACATCCATTTGCCAGATCTCGAGGTCCATATGCGCAGCTATGGCAAGGAGTATCCGGATGGATTTGAGCATGGCTACGGGTGAAAAGGTTTCGTCATAGTCAATGCCCTCTTTCTGACTATAACTCTTTGCCACCAGCCTGGCTTTAAAAGCCGTGATCTTTCCATCCGCCCCTTTCTTTCTCTTGTATACCCATTTGCACCCTATGGCCCTAAAGCTATCCGGCAATTCTGTCTTCTGGTATACATCCATAGCGGTTATGGATTCAATTTCAGAATCCATGGCGACACGCTATTTGGCAACATCCTTGTCCTGCACTGCCTCTTCGTAAGTCAGTGGGTCAGAGTCCTCATATCCGTCTTCCGGGCTCAAGTCCGAAGACTCACCCACGAACATGTACCTTTCCGGCTGGAAAATAACTCTCCCACTACGACGAGGCATCGGTGCCGTGTCAGTAGTAGGTGCAGTGACTTGTGGTCCTGCACCTTGCACTGAAGAACGTGTCTGTGGTGCTGTATCTTTCACAGGTGCATCCACATCTACACGTTCCCCTTCCCTTGGAATTGCATTCTCGTTCTCAATTTCTTGAAGAACGATATCACTCCTTAACTTGTGATTACTCACATACTCGTCCTCCAAGAATCTAGCGTTGGTGCTAACAACGACTCGTTGACTCTCAGGACAGTAAAAGTAACCACCTTTCGTTTGCCTGGGATACCCTATGAACAGCATCACTTTTGACTTGCTTTCTAACTTATCAGGTTCCTTCGATAGTACGTGTGCCGGACAGCCCCATACTCTAAACTTGCACAAACTAGGTTTGCGACCAAGGAAGAGCTCAGAAGGTGTCTTAGGAACTGATTTAGAAGGCACCACATTAAGCACGTAAGCTGTTGTTTCCAATGCGTAACCCCAAAACGAAATTGGTAAGTTTGCATAACTCATCATTGATCTTACCGTCTCTAGAAGAGTCTTATTTCTTCTTTCAGCTACACCATTTTGCTGGGGAGTACCCGGTGCAGTCCACTGCTGACAAATATTGCAGGAACTCGTTACCGAGGTATTCGTCACCGCGGTCAGATCGCGGCGACTTGATAGTTTTCCCGACCTTCTTTTCTACCTCAGCCTTGAACTCTTTGAATTTCTCAAAGCATTCAGACTTGTAGCGAAGCAGGTAAACGTATCCATACCTTGAGTAATCGTTAATGAAAGTGACGAAGTACTCGTACCCTCCACGAGCCTGCGTGGACATCGGTCCACATAAGTCAGAATGGATCAATTCCAACACTTCCTCTGCTCGAGACTGACTAGCCTTGAAAGGCCTAGTTGACATCTTACCCTCGATGCAGGATTCACAGACTTGATAAGGTACAGCCCGGACTAGGTCCAATGTACCGTCATCTGCAAGTCTCTGAATCCGCTTCAAGCTGATGTGACCCAGTCTCAAGTGCCAGAGATATGTAAGATCCTAATCTGAAGAAGTAAGTTTTCTCTTCCTAGGATTATCAATTACGGATGAATTACATGCAATATAAAAGACATGTTTGATCGAAGTAACATAGAGATTGTAAATCAACATTCCGTAATGGATAACATTGTTACTACCAATGATAAAATCATAAATAACAGATATCCATAAAAGTTCATAAAATTTGTCCTGCCGATAAACCACGGCCCACAAATAAACTCTCAAATGTATTTAATTCATCAAAACATAAGGAAAAGAAAACTCCATGAAGCTCCGTCATAAAACGTTGCCTTCATCCAGTTTGGTATCTTCTTGCCATCACTCACCAGCCTTGTCGGCACGGTCCCCTGCAAAGTACAACAACATGATCAACAAGTCAGTGCTTACAGCTCTGGAAGAGCAACAACTAACTCTAATCATGCTTAAAGTTATACATGCAAAATGGCATACCTTGTCTAGCTTTGTTGGCTTGACAATCTTTCCTCCAGTGTCCTTTCTTACCACACCTGAAGCACCTGTCCCTTTCAGTCGCCACCTTAGGCTTTTTCCCAGCCCCACCATCCTTCACAGGTGTCTTCTTGGCCCACTTCTTAATCCCTTTCTTCCGCTTCATACTTTTCGGTACAGCAGAGAGATTACCAGAAGTGGCCAAGGCAACCTTCTGAGGGTTCATGACCGATTCAGTTGCCATCAAGTCATTGAGTAACTCGTTAAGAGTATCCTCTTTCTTGTTCATAACAACATTCAGTCTAAAACTCTCAAAGGACTTGGGTAGAGAGTTCAGTATGATATCGACCTTAGCCTCAGCGTCGATACCTCCACCATGCACAGTCAGTTCATCCATGAGGTGAGTCATGGTAACTACGTGCTCTCTCACTGAGGTGCCATCAGTCATTTTCTTACTCATGATTTCTTTCATGAGATTGAACCTGACAGCTCTATCAGTTTCCCCATAGGTCGCCGTCAGACTTAACATGATGTCATAGGCATCCCTATGGTGCTGATGTTGCTGCTGCAAGACTTTTGACATAGTGGTCATCATGTAGCACTTGACTACATTGTTCGATTTCTCCCACTTGTTATAAAAGTCTATATCCATTTGACTGGATTCAGCAGTTGGCACTTCGGGACGAAGTACTTGCAGAACGAACATATGTTCTTCTGCAATCAGGAGGTATTCAAGATTGCGTTTCCATTCCAGGAAGTTTGGACCAGTTAGAGTGTTTTGTGCGAGAATGTTGATCACATTAGACATAGACATATCTGAGACAATAAAGAATCTTAAATAAGAACATACATGTTGAACTTCGAAAACAAATGCATTGAAAACCTTTTAATAAATCAAATACAAATGTTTTCCACTAATTGCCCAAGAGTTCCCACCGCAAGCTACACTCATAGACGTTTACAATGTCACCCTCAACCAGAACTGCGGGTTTTAAGCCCCAATCCATTTAATTTCACTACCATGTCAGGATGCTTTTGACACTAGAAATTAATAATTAGTGAAAACCTTAGACCAAGCCATCTCTCAAGAACAGGGATGCAATTCTTGCATTATATTCTAAGATGCTTCTAAGCAATTAACCACAAATTTAACTCCGGCCAAAAGAGACAGTTTAGCATGGCACGTAACCATACCGCACAGCCCTTAAAGCTTTTGTTATCTATAATTTAAATCAATCCTAGAATACTTGTGAAAGAGGTCTACGCAAGCTACACTCGTAGACGTTTACGCAAAGCCCTCACACTATTCACATGATTTAAATTGTTTCTCTAGAAATCCCAACAACCGTACCCATGCACCTCCAGGAACTAGCAAGCTACACTCATAGACGTTTACTAGAACGAGAGATACACTTACAGCCTAGGACCGCTTTGTGGAGGTCTATTGATTTTAATTAAAAAATCTGCTTAGTATTTTTCTTTTAAAAGGTTTCTTTATGCGCACACATAATTTCTTTTGTCATTATATTTTCCAAATTTTTGCATGTAATTAAACAAGCCCAAAAATTCCCAAAATATAATCCAGCAAAAGAAATTAATCACATAAGCATGCTTAAAAAGCTGTAAATAATAAAAGCGATAAATCATGCTTTTCCTATTATCTACACATGCTTAAATGCGCACATAAATAAATCACATATCATACGAGGATAATTAAGGCAAATAAAAATTCCTCGTGGCCCCACAAAATAGAAAATAATATCTATCTATTAAAAATTTGAATTTTGAATTAATTTGGATAAATCCAAATCTTTTCAAATCTTCCAAATCTTCAAGGGCCTTCAAATCTGGATACACCAAATCTTTTGGATTTTTAGGCCTTTGTGATCTGATGATTTGCCCTAACCCTAATGCAAACCCTAGGGTTTACAGAGGATTGCACAAACCACAAAAACACAAGCCACCGCGACGGGACAGCAGCAGCCGACGACAGCCGAAGCAGCCGCCGCCGCCAGGCCGTCCACCGGCCAGCGCCGCGCCCTCGCGCGCGCGCGCAATCGCGCGCTACTGCCGTACCGCGCCCGGGCTGCCTCGCACGCGCGCAGGCCACGCGCCGTGGGTGCTGCTCGCGCATGCCCCAGCCGCGCCTGCCGCGCCGCCGCCGCCGTCCGCCGTGCCCGGCCCTTTGTCGGCTCCGTCTTCGTTCTTCGTCCTCGACCCGTCCAATTACATAAATTTGAAAATTACAAAATAACTATTCTATTACAATTTTTAAATCTAAACTAATCACGGATTTTCTCGTGATTTTACAAAAAACAATTCAGCCCTACACGGATAAACCACCGCGAGCTGAATTAACGGGTTGTCACGATGAACAAAAACCAACATCCACAATAAACAATAAATCCATACATGCATATTGAATTTAATTATGAACAACAGAGCCATAAATCAGAAACCTGGCTCTGATACCAATTGTAGGGTTTTTCCGTGAACCAAATCACCAAAACCAAACTGAATCGGATCGATTTATTGATATTGCACATAATTAAAATTCACAAAACCCTAGCATGCTCCTATGAATTTAATACATATCGTGGATTGAGGAAATACCGTTATTCCGTCGAGTCTGATCCGATCTTTTGCGTTTGAATTCCAAATTCCAATTCAACCACGCAATTCGATTTTATCTGCGAAATCAAAAATTAGAACCTTAATTTCTTAAATAAAATCGAAAATAAAGAAAAGTAAAAAATTGAATTTCTGTTCTCCATATCAGATCTTCAGGGCTGTGTCCCAGTGCTGGTCAAATCTACTACTGGTGAGGACTCCGTAGATCTGTGACTTGAGCAGGACCAGAATCAAAATTCTCCTCCCTCTTCCCAAAAATCGGCGCCTCCTCACTCTCTAGGGTATAGTGTGTTTCAACTGTGTTACAACTTATGAGAGAGAGCTGTCTATTTATAGACCTAGGGTTGGAAACCCTAATGGGCTATTTTGGGCTCAATTCAGCATATTTAATTGGGTCAGTCCTAGGACCTAATACAAATAATAAAGTGAGCCTATAAATTAATTAATTCCTATGCCCACAACCCAGGACACAATTAATTAATTAATATTAATTCTTTTTCACCACAGAATTAATACTGACCTACCCCTTTATTACCACGTTATGAGAACGGGCTGCATTAATTGAGAATCCCCATATTTAAGGTTACCGGACATCCATTAATTAATTGGAGCCTCTGACAAGCTCTAACTACAATTAATTAATATCTTATAATTCCTGAGTAGTACCACTCAAACCTTATCACTCGTGCCTGAAATTAATCAGCCTGCAGGACTTTGGCACGATGAATGTTATTGAGCTCCTCAGGGAATGTCCCCATCCTATTACTCGGATATGGTTACCTAAACCCAGCCTCAGGCGGTACTAAACGAACTGTTGTTACCCAAGATGCGGATATACGAGCACGTTACTTAGGCTCTCCACCATGGCAAGTAAAAGCAACAGTCAACCCGTGCAAACCCCTGAACCTTCGTTAGGGTTTGGACTCAATCAATATAACGAGATCTTGTATTCGCTGATGTCAGACAGACAAATACATCTCACTGCGGTCCATCAATACACCACCTCTGCGTACCAGCATGTCAAGTAACCAAGACAGACTACTTATTCCGACAATGTCGCAGCCATCCGGACAGACGTATCCTCATACGCTTTCTCGGCTATGATCAGGTTTATGTCTCACTAGGTCAAGTGATCATACTGTCTTCTGCGATCTACAACACGCCGTATGATCGTCCCTATTGGCGAGACAAGAGGATAACATTGTTCATACATGTACGATTGTTAACAGATAGGAGAAATAAACCGTTGTATACTCATTGTAATAAATGCTTTCAGTATACAAAACCCATCGGGAAGTTATTCGCAACATAGCCTTTTTTCGATATAATTCATTCTACACTTGATAAGTTGCGGAGTAAATTTGCTACGTTGGTTTTGTGCTGCCAGCGCTTCATACCATTCTTTGAACAAGTTGAAATTTATGCCCTTGATTACTCTGAAGATTTCTCTAATCTTTAACCATGTGTGATTACACCTTGGTCTTATTCCCTTCGTTGGCTGTTAACTTGTTCCCTTTGAATCAAGTATGTTCACTTCTCAATTATCTTCGTTGATCTCTTGAAAATGAACAAGTTGTTGTTGTTCCTTTTTCCCAATATGCTTATTTGTGTTCGTTCCTAGATTTGACTTCTTCCAGATGAGCATGCTTATTCATAAGCTATCATCAATTGAACTATTGGATGTTAGTATGTCTTCTTTGTTCAAGCATGCTTAGTAGAACTAATCCTTAATAATTTATTCGATTGCTTCCTTGATTTTCGAGAAGACGTGCTCTCTGTTGTAATCTTATTGTTGAGATTCCTTCATGATAGTTCAATTATTTTGGTTGTTTCTCCTAATTTGAAGGAAGCGTACCCTTTTTTTATAAGTTATTGGCATGTCCATTTGCAAACGAGCATGCGTTACTACACTTCTTTGTTACTTTTTGATCGCCAAATTATATCCATTTCTCAGGCATGCTAAATCAACTTCGCTCCCAAATGTTTCGATTGAAGTTAAGCACGCATATTGAACCTCCTTGATGTCGAGTATACCATTTTGTTAAGCATGCAAAATTATATTTTGTTTCTCATTCGTCACTTAAATCGTATTCTTGAATCAAGCATGCTTAATCACACTTCTGATTTGCCTTCTTGACCATTGAAATATATCCATTTCACAAGCATGCTAAGTCCAATTTGCTTTTATTCGCTTTGTTTGAAATCAAGCATGCATATTTGAACCCCCTTGTTGTCTAGAGTACCATTTCATTAAGCAATTGTGTTTCGTTTGTATTCATTGATTAAATTGGTGATGATCTCCTTCAAATCAAGTATGTGATTTGTCATACATTCTTTTGGGTTTCTTAAATACAAACCTGCTATTCCTTGTTCAAGCATGTCTAAATTGAAGCGAGTTCTTCATCACATTATTTCCTTCAAATCCTTGGTGCTTACCAACTGAAGAGGACCCTAACAAAGGAAGTAGAGAGTTTAACTCGGGGCCGAGTTTAAGTCAAATAAGATTAATGGGTCAATGGACCGAGTCAATGGACTGCGTTGGGATTTTCACTTGGAGAATTTTTCCTCGGATTTAATATTACAAGACCAAGAAATGTCAGAAATATAGAAAGTGTGAGAAAGACGAGATCGTGATAGAGGTCGAGGCCAAGGGAAAACAACCAGAGGAGAATTTGAGTATGTGCTCTTGGGAACAATAAAGATGAGGGCAACATATTATGGTTTTAATTGATATTTATCATCATGTGGTGAATTAGTAAGACTTAAGGCAGAGAAGAATATTCATGAACTAAGCATAACATTGCTTTTGAGAGAAAATAACTATGATTACCTTAGTCTGTCGTGATTTGACAATCGAATTATATAAACATGAGAATTAGTAGCCGAGTTAAATGTTATGGATATGTAGGACGTGGATATAATTCCAGAATGGATTGGGCTAACCGAGAATAAAGCGACGATTTATGTTATGAGAGGAAGGTTACGATTCCGCGATCAGAAAATGAAGAATCTTTTGTTATGGATCTCGAAGAAGGAGGAGTTCCGGTTATTTTAGTTGTATGAGTCTCAAAGTTTGTCAAAGACTGGAAACCAGAGATACTTGGTTGTTGGAAAGTGAAGAGAAAGAGGAGTTAGCAGTCCAGGATGTGTTCATCGTTCGAGAATTTGAAGATGTATTTCCTAAGGAGTTACCAGGACTGCCAGTCGTTAGACGAGTGGAGTTCGTGATCGATTTAGAACCAGGAGCAACACCGATTTCAAAACACCGTATAAAGTGGTGCCTAAGAGTTTCAAGAGTTGAAGGTACAACTTCAAAGGCTCCTAGACATAGGATTTATTTGGCTAGGTGTTTTTCCATGGGAAGCTCTGGTCCTGTTTATCAAGGAAGAAAGGCGGGTCGATGAGAATACGTATGGTTACCGTGAGTTAAGTAAGATGATCTTGAAGAATTGTTATTCGTTGCCTAAAATTTATGACTTGTTCGACCAACCCAAGGGAGTGAATACATTCTCTAAGATAGATCTTCGCTCGGGCTACCATCGGATGAAGGTTAAGAGGGAAGACATATCGAGGACAGTTTTAGAATCAGACATGATCCTACGAATTTATGGTGAGGTCCTTATCGATGATATTTTGATAATCGAATAACAAGAGGAAACCTGAGTAGTATTGGAGAATGGTGTACAGACATTCAGAGATGAGAAGCTGTAAGCAAGCTCAGCAAATGTGAATTTTGGTCGAGAGAGAGATGACATTTCTGGGTCACAGTGTTTTGGATGATGGAATCAATGTGGATCCAGCAAAGACCCAGACGGTGATAGAGTGGAAGTCGTCGACAACGCCAAAAAGAGATTCGTAGCTTTCTTAATGTAGTAGGTTATCATCAAAGCTTTAATGATGGATTTTCAAGGATTGCTAAGCCTATGACTCAAATACTTCAGATAGGGATGAAATTCGTATGGATGGAAGGGTGAGCGAGGTATTTTTGGAAATTAAAGCATCTTCTGACCACAGCGCCAGACTTATCAGTACCATAAGAATTTCGAAGTTAATGTTAATGCATCGAAAAAAATGAATTGATGGTCTTGAGTTAGCAACGGTGATTCACGTGTTGAAAATATGGAGGCCCATCTTTACGGAGTTAAATGCGCAATGTTCACGGATCATAAGAGCTTGAAATATTTCTTCGAGCAGAAGAACTTGAATACGAGACTGAGAAGATGGTTAGAGTTAATTAATGATTGTGGCTTGATAATAAATTATCACCCATGTAAGATCAATTTAGTTGCAGATGCATTGAGTCGGTGAAGGAGAAACTTAACTTGAATATGTGCTGATCAGAAAAAGCAGATTGATACAGGATTTCGAGAAATTTAGTCTTGAAGTTAGATCGTCTGCGGTAAGAGTCTGGCATGACGTAGTTGCTTTAACTGTTGTATCAGATTTAGGAAAGAGAATCGTTGACGCACAGAGATAAGGCATGGAGCTTAAGAAGTTACGTCAGGAGGTAAGAATCAAGTCGTTGAGAGAATACAGAAAAGCACCTGATAGTACACTGATGCTCAAAGACAGAATAAGGAAGAATTGAGAAATGAAATCATGAGTGAAGCTCATGAAAACCCGTATACTACCCACCCAGTGAGTACCAGGTGTACCATGATCTAAAGACTATTTATTGATGGGATTGTATGAGAAATTATCAGACTGTGCGGAATGCAGAAATCTATTACGTCTGACAGAGATGCAAAAATTTACATCTCGTTTTTGGATGAGCTTATAGCAGAAATTGGGAACTCGCCTGAATTTCAGTACGGCATTTCATCCACAATCAGATGGTCAATCTGAGAGGACAATCCAAACCCTCGAAGACATGTTAAGAACAGTGGTCTTAGACCGAGAAGGCAGTTGGGAGCCGATTTTGATCAAATTCACTTATAATAATAGTTACCAGGCGACCATCGGAATGGCTCCCTATGAAGCTTTGTACGGGAGGAAGTGATGTTCGCCTCTGTATTGGGATGAGGTAGGAGAACGGAAAGTAATTGGACCTGATTCTGTGAGCGAGATGATAACAATAGTTCGTCAGATTCGAGAAAGGATCAGAGAAGCGCAGAGTAGGCAGAAGTCTTATGCCGACTCGAGGAGGGCAGAATTGAGTTCTGAAATTGGGGATAAGGTATTCCTCAAAGTTTCGCCTTCCAGGGGCATAGTGCGTTTTGGAGTTAAAGGAAAATTGAGACCGCGCTATGTGGGACTGTATGAAATATTAAAGCGTGATTAGCACTACCCCCGAGCATGGGTAATATACATAATATGTTTCACGTGTCACAAATGAGAAAGTACATGTACGATCCTAGACACGTGATTCGTCAAGAGGAAGTGGTGTTAAGTCCGGACTTGCGATATGGAGAACGGCCGGAGGCCATATTAGATTGTAAGATGCAAGAGCTCCGGAATAAGTCGATTCCGCTCGTGAAAGTACTATGGAGCCATTATGGACACGAAGAAGCGACATGGGAGTTGGAGGAAAAGATGAAGGAGAGGTATCCCGAGCTTTTCGAAGCATTTTAATTTTCGGGACGAAAATTTTTATAAGGGTGAGGGGATGTAATACCCCAAGCTTAATTAAGCTTTTGCAATGCTCAATTGAATTCAATAAAGAGAATTTTCACGATTTGGGAATGTTTGAAATTATGTTATTGTGGTTGGAGAATTAAATCTTATTATTTAGGTTGGAATTTTGTATAGATTGGAAGGAATTATCAAGTATAAATGGGACTTAATGAGGTTGAATTATCAAGATTTATTGGAAATATCATGGTGAGAACTTGGAATCTTATACATTGGAGATTGATTTTTGGATTTTATGCATGAGTATTTGGAATTTTGTGAGGAAATTGGAAGTATCATGTTGGAACTCATGTATAAAAATTCATAGAGCATATTTGGATACAAAGGATTTATATATATATAAATATATATATATATAGATATAATTATATACATATAATATAGAGTAAAAAGGGAATTATATGTATATATGTTGGAAATTATATAATTTATTCATCATATATTATAATTCTAGAGAGAGAAAAGAGCAACCCCTTTTCAAAACCCCAAACCCGTCAGACTGTATTTCCGGCCAAATTCCGGCCAACTCCGGCGGCCTTTCGACAACCCACCACCACCATCTTGTAGTATGATCTCCGAGCTTCATTTTGAGTACTCGTGGGCTCCGAGAGGACGAGAAACGAGAGAGATATCATAGTGAGAAGTTGAGGTAAAATGTGAGATTCAAATCGTGGATTTTGGTTTGAATCTTGTTATTCCGCCCGTAATTCGGAGTTTTGATGTTAGATTCGTGTTCCCCATTGTGTGTAGATTGTTCGGACGTCAAGGAACTCGAGTTTCCTCGCCAGAATCGCGTCCTTCGCCGGAGAGCGAGAAATTTCCGGTGAGCTTTGTGCACCCCTTAATTCTTGCGTGTTTTCGTGTTTAGAGGTTGGATTTGTGCTCTAGAATGTCCTAGGATCTTAAATATATCATTGCATGTAAGATCGGACGGAGGAATTGCGAGAAAATACGAGTTTCAGGGCTGAAACCGGCGAGTTCATCGGAGAAGACGACTCGTCCTGAACGGGACGGAGGCATCCCGCTCGGGACGAGCCTCGAACGTGCAACGGGCGTGAGCCAGGACCCCATCCCATTCGGGATGGGATGGTCCCGCTCGGGACCGGGTTCGGCCGTCTCGATTTTGCTCGTTGTCCATCCGGTTTGGGACGGACTCATTCTGTTCGGGATGGGCTACGACCTTGAAGTATAAAACATGGTTTTTGAGCTATTTTTCATTCCGTTTCGAATCTTTTCAACCCTTAAGTTTAAATTATGAAATGGGAAGCATGTTGAGCATGAGAAAATGATTCGATACGCGTTTGGTTTTGGAATACGAATTTCAATAAGATTGAATGTGGATTTGAGCTATAAACCATGTTGGATTGAATAAGATATGAGTTGATTGCGAGTTGGTTTAGATTTGGTTAAGCTTGTCGTTATCCTAGATCGTCCGTCCTAATTTGGTGATCCTTGATTATTTGTAGGAGGATAAGTGTTGAGGAAAGCAGGCTCAATTACACATTTAGCGGGAAAGCATCTTACTTTTGAAGCTTAACACCAGGTGGGGACTATTTTTCGTATAAAACCAAAATGCGTTTTGTTTTTCTAAAGCATGTGTAAAATGTTTTGCTTTAAATGAATTCTATGCCTAAAATGTTTTAATGTTACATATCTGTTCCTCTGTTGACTGATATCATCAGAGAGTCCAATCACTAAGATGAGAACCAAGTACTTCTGGTACTTGAGCTAGTCTTGTGAATCAATTATTGAAGGCTAGCAACCTACTTGTTTATGAGCTCGGGCTGTTCAGCTGGAGTACTGAAGCCCTAGGGGGATAAGGCGGTGTATTTCTTTTCTTTCTTAAAACGATCGGGTCTCAAGGTGACATACTGAGACTAGTGCACTAATTGATGATAGTGGGTAGAGTGGTTAGTCCATTCCCACTATTCATCGTAACTCGGAAGTAGGCCAACTTCCAGTTACAACGTTAAACAGATATTATAACATGGTAGATAGCTGCAGCAAATTAAAATGTTTTAGATAACACGGTACTTTTCAATAAAACCCCGTGTTTATCTGTGTGTGTTGGCATAGCTTTCATATATAAAATGTATATTTTTGGGCACGTCTCCACTGGGTACATGAGTACTCAGCCCCTCGCGTTATTTCTAAAACGTGCAGGTTGAAAGCAACGGATGAGGAGGTGCAGGGTGTAAAGGCAGAGCTGCTTGTACAGATTTTGGAAAAAGGTTCTATGATATGCATCCTCATATGCATATCACACCACGCTTAACACACACGTTGCACTACTCTGATTAGTTGTTTTCCTTCCCATTGTAATTGCTTTTGAAATGTTAACCCTTACTTCTATGGAAGTTATTTTAAGTTTATTTTCATTATTATTAAATTTGATTTGATACTGAAAACCCATGACTGTAACTCGCCTCTTGTTGGGAAGGCTAGAAGGGGGTGTTACATTTTGTGAAGATAATATTAAATTACTACTCCCTCCGTCCCATATGAATTGTCCACTTTGCTTTTGGCACAATAACCAATGCGAGTAGAGATAGAGGAAATTAGTATTTTATTAGTGAGTGGGTATTATTTTTCCATTTTAAGTAAGTGGACAATTAAATGGGACGGACAAAAAAGGAAAGGTGGACAATTGAAGTGGGACGGAGGGAGTATTAATTATCTTCTGTTAGGGTTTATAATTTTTTATCATTCATTATTAATTATTAAAGTTGAATAACTTATAATTTTTTCTTACTTTAGTTTTTGTGTTAATGAATGTTGATTACAGTTTGTAATTTAAATCTTTGTGCCCTTTGTAGTTGAGTTTGGGCTTTTTGAGTGGCGGAAGGCGCCAGTTAACATAATAGTTTAAGTCTAATTAGCAAGTGATAATTGTCTAGATATATATCACTAATTTTACACAAGCAAACACTAATTTTAGACAAGTGATAATTGTCTGAATATGTAAAACTCAAGCTTCTCATTGTATTGTTTTTGGAAAAACAACCAATATTTCTCGAATAATATTGGGCGGTCGACAGCTCAATTTGGTTGTGCAAGAGAAAGTCCAAGAATTCAATACTTGTCTACAACTATGGATGCATACATTATATCGCTTTAACCTTTTTCAAAGCTAAGCCTATCATTTCTTACACTACAACTCCAACAAAAATAATAACAGGAGGAAATGTATTATACAAAGAGTCAATAAATCAGTAGATGAGATTAGATGCCCTTAATATAAATACTGTATTATGAAGAGAGTCAACAACAATGCTCATAAAAAGATGTTTTTCTTCTTTATTCTTGTTTTAGTTCACCTTCAGCGATTCACAAAACTTTCTTCCTAACAAATCATTCTTTTCTTAGTTCAACTTTCTTTTATCCAATGCATCATTTAATAACTTGATATCACTGTAAATCTTTCTATTTCTAAAAAATATCTCGCCTAAATAGATTCAAAAACTCAATTAACACACTAAACCCACAAGAATTTAACAATGTAACAATCATATGAAAATTTAAGCACAAGATGCACTATACTTGAACTGAACTTTCCGGCTGCCTATAAAGACCTTTGTATGCGAAGAGTGGTTGTTTTTGTTCTGTGCAAAGAGTCCAACCAAAAAAAATCAACCAATTTTCAAAGAGATATCATAATCTATATGACACTATCAAAGAACAGAGACAACATCACTTACAGAAGAAGGGTTGCCGATGAATGCAAAGAATCCAAGAGCAGGAGCATAAAATATGTTATTCGAACCCAAAACTCCAAAAACAGGCCTTTGATTCACAAACTCAAAAATGCATCAAATCTGCATATTCATTTGGTCAAAATCTCAAGCACCATCACATTCTACCTGCATATTGGGGTTCACATCAAGATCATGAATTTGTAATGAGAGAATATAATTCTTTGTGTGTCCATGTGTTTTATGAGTTGGAACCAAGTGAATCATGATAGTGAAATTCTTCTACAGATGTTGGCAACATATATTTTTTCATCAATGTTTTGAATGGAATCAAATATGAATATTCCAAAACTCTTCCTTGAGCCCTCCCACAGTTTTAAGTGAAAAACGTCATGCCAACATTTTTTGTTGTTGTTGTTAATAGAATCTATTTACAGCTCATCCAACAATAAACTTCCCCAAGTCCAACACAGGATAGATTAAACGAGCATAAAATGAGAACAATATCTACTCTAAAGTGAAGACTACACATACAGGAGATATGTTCAATTAAGGAGTAGTGATGCAGTATGAACCAGTTTACAATATTTGACAGCATCATAGATACAATTGTGTGCACTGACCTGCTTCGACTGCAGCAGGGCAATAAGGGCACTTGAATCGCCTGGTGCTGGTGATGGATTCTCTTCGGTGACTTGGTCACGGCTCACTAGACACACAAATATGGAGCAGATTTATAAAATATAAACATGAACAATACTATAGCCCATTAAATAGAAATTGAAATTGAAAATAAAGTACCTGGGTCACGTCGAAGGAGGACGAACTTGCTCGCGGCCGCCGAATCCGACGGCCTCTATGGCAGGGCACAGGCGAAGACGACGATGGACAGGGCGCAGGAAGACGATGCAAGAAATGGATGCGGACGGACTCAGTGGTGGGGCAGGATGAATAAAGACAGAACGATGCGGGGCAGGATCCGACAGCTACAGCAGGATGACGCCGGAAGACAACAAAAATGATGGACGGTGGCGGGGCAAGTCTCAGCAGCAGTGCAGGACGGATACACAGAAAAGGGCTCGCTCGATAAAGAGAGAAGGGAATATGGTTTTCTGCTAAAAATTATGAAAACATATACTATATCCAAATAGACGACGCGGATTTTTCACATCGTCTATATGGACATAGACGACGCGGAATCCCGCGTCGTCTATTATCAAATAAAAAAATATAGATGACGCAACAATACACATCGTCTATAACCATATAGACGACATGGATGCGCGTCGTCTCACTACAAGAAAAAAAGTGAAACAACAACGGTTAAAAAGTGTTGTCGTAGGGCATTTTGAAGCGTTGTTGTAAGTTGGTTCTGAAAACAACGATTTTGAAACCGTTGTCGTTTCTCAAAAAGACAACAGGTTTAAAACTGTTGTCTTTTAAACCGTTGTCTTTTCTCCAACATGAAAAAAAATCAAAACGGAGAAGCAGGGTATTAATCTCAGTACCTCTCGCATGATACACGAGAGCTCTACCATCTAAACTACATACACAAATTATATAATTTCTATATAATTTATGATTACTTATTAATGTATCTTTAATCTAAATCAAATAAATTAGCACATATTTGTTTTGCCATTTCATATTTTATAATTAGTCTAAAAATCTAGGTATCTTTTAAACACTTCATGTATTTTTTTTAATAATCATTTAAACATATTTAATTCCTCTGAGTTATTAATTTAAAATTCACATACCCACATGTTTCAAAGTTATTTCAAACCTACAATCTTTTGGTTATCAGCAAGATGGTTTTACCACGCACAATTATTATTGTAGTAGCTAGAAATATGGACAAAATCTTCTACTCTTGAATGGTATTTTATTATATATTTAATTATCTTGTTTCCTAAATTTAGTTATTATTTTTACAAAAATAAAAATTAAGTATAAAATAATATAGGGAAACTATTAAATACATCAAATGTAACGTTTAACTCTTAAAAATATTATAGAGTATTTTATCAATTAAATAAGAATCAATAAAATTTAAAAAAAATAGAATAACAACACTCAAATAACAATACACAAATGCAACTGTTGTCTTTTCGATAATAGACAACACGTAAACAACAACACTAATGTAAAACTGTTGTCTTTTCTTGTAGTGTCTATATGGTTATAGACGACGCGTATTGCCGCATCGTTTATTAGAGTCCCATTTGATAGACTACACGATTATGCTTTCGCATTGTCTATTATGATATAGACAACACGAATGAATATTCGCATTGTCTATATCGTATAGTCTATTATATTTTTGGGGTAATTCTAAATGCAGCCACATTTTTGCTAAACATAACCCCTTAAAAAAATAAAAATTTAAGTTACAATATATAATTACAATTTTAACCTTGTAGCCCCTAATTTAAAATAATTAAAATCAAAACTATGTAGCTTTTTTTTTTTTTAAACCAAACGTTGCAACCAACCCTAAATGCTAGTGACTTAAACTAGATTTACTGCAAAATCCAGCCAGCATGCGTAAAAGTGAGCATGAAATCTGGTAAGTCTCAGAGAGAATTTGTGAAAACAATCAAAACGACGACGTCCCCATCCTCAGCCATCGAGATCCATTTATAGAACTCCAAAGCCGCCACCGACAAACTGAAAGCCAAATGGAGAACTCGTCTCTCCAACCAAAGCAAAGCAACAGGAAATCATGGCAATACTTGTTCGTGCATCATTGCTCATCAACATCATTAAATTCATTGAGAAAATATCCATTTCTGTCAATGAGCTCTCACAAAGGCGGGCATCTAAGAAGTATTGTACACAAAGGCTGCTGATGTATTTTTGATGGAGATGTGTAAAATTTATTATAAAATAAATAATGAAGAGTGATAATCTTATAGCACAAAAAGGTACATAGAGGTTTTAGAATAAAATGGTATTTCAATAGTAATAGGGGTTGGTTGCCTGTGGCGTCAATGTTAGTAGAAAATTGTTTTCTGGGTTTTTGATTTAAATGGAGATGGGATTATGTATATGAGTTTTGATTGTAATTATTTTAATTAAATATCATTGGGGCTATAAGGTTAAAATTGTAATTGTATATTATAATTTAAATTTTTGTTTTTTCTAGGGGCTGTGTTTAGAAAAAACTAGTATGGCACCCGCGTCGATGCGTGGGACAATTAATTTATTTATTTGTTAATTAGTGTTCACTTATATTTGTATAAAACATGTAAAATTAAAATATATATATGTAAGATAACATATGTGCACAAATATATAATATATTTTATACATTCTGAAAATACTTCCTAATATACAACATTAGCAGTACATGAAATTCTAAGAATATCATCATCACTTGCTAATATCTTGAGGCTGCTTCTAGTTGTAATTTTGGAAACAACAACATATAATTGACCATGAGTAAAGACAAGTTTCTTCAATAAAATGCCAACACATGATAAGAATTGTCATTGACTCTTGTTAATAGTCATGACATATAAACAATAAAAGGAAATTGTCTTCTCTGAAACTTGAATGACAAATGTATATCAGAAGGTGTGCGGGTCATTCTCGGAATAAAAACAATTCTACTTGAAGTATTTTCAGTTAGTATCTTAGCTTCAATAACATGATTGCCAAGCCTAGTGATAATTAGATGGGTTTCGTTGCACAATCCAACAGAATGATCTATATTTCTCAGTAGCATAATGGGAGTACCCACTTTAAGTGTCATCTTATGATTTGACAATTCGTACATTTCAAGCCATTCAAATATCCAAGTGTGTGCAAATCAATCAACACATTCATCAGTCCATTAGATTTACATATACTGCCTGAATTTAAATAAACCCTACTGTCAGAGGTATTACAATCCATCATGTATTGATTCATCGAATCAATAACATATATTGTTGGAGCCAAAATTGCTCTATCTTGCAAATATGATAGATCATTATTGCCAGATAATACATTAGGATACGTGCTTTTGACAATTGCCTCTACAGGTCTCCAGAAAAGTTAAGGTAAATATCATAAGTATTTGGACATTTTCTTATCCATCATTATCACCATCTCCAATTGATGCAACCCACTTTGAAAATGTTTTTAATTCAGAGGCTTAAACTTCATAGCTTATAATTTGGAGTCGCATATATTTCGTCAACCTTAAAACTATCACATCTTTCCATATAAATGATGAATTGATAGTGGCATTGACAATGTCTTATCTTTTTCCCTTCGGTATAACAGACAATATTTATCTAAAATCACCACTAAAGATCATTATTTTTTCACCAAATGGTAGCTTGCATGATGAACTATTCTTAAACCGCATCAGGTCCTTCATGGTTCGACCAAGAGCTTCAAGACAATACTTGTGCATCATAGGAGCATCATCCCAAATAATAAGCTTGCAATTTATAATCAATTCAACTAATGGAGTTCCTTGTTTTATGTTGCAAGTTGAATTCTCATAAAGAGTCAGTGGAATGGAAATTTTCGAGTGAGCAGTTCTTCCACCAGGCAACAACAAAGATGCTATTTCTCTTGAAGCAACATTTAGAACTATGTGGCATTTACATTTTATTGCAGCAGATAAGGTCTTCCAAAGAAAAGGTTTACCGGTACCACCATAACCACCGACAACGAATACAACAGAACCATCAAATTTAGCTTTTTCCATAATTACATCGTACACATGACGTTATTCATCTGGTAGCTTTTCCAAGCAGTATGTATGTTTAGATGCTAATTCTTCACGATTATAGTTCATTTCATCCGTTATTAATCGATTCCCACTTCCAAAGAAATATTGTGAACTTGTATAGGGAATCTTACTGAAATCTTCAAGATTTTTTCCGATCTTTTGCAATATTTTCTCATGTTCAACTAACGTAAGATATTTTATAGTGTGTGTATGTGTATGAAAAAAAGAGTTATATACCCGGATTTGCAGAATCTTTGTGCCTTTTATAAAGTATATCATCCCAAAGATAAGTCCAACACATCTCTCATACAACTTCAGGGTTGCTCATCGACGTTGTAGTGAGTAGATTGCAAAATAATCGTCTAATAGACTCTGAAGTCCCCCAATAACTTTCTTCAGTTATTCCATTAATGAACATTCCAACAAACATAAAGCAAAACATGCATCTTAATATGACTCATATTGAACTCCATCTATAAACATCATATCCTCGTGGCATTCAGCACCACGAACAATATTTATCAACATTCTGATATAGTATAAATCACCACTTCCTGGTGGAACATAGTAGCATATTCCTATTCAAAAACCCTGTTTCCTTTTAACTCATTCTCTTATTTTCTTTTTCCACACAAATTTTGTTGGAAATCAAACTAATATGTTTAAATGTAAACAAATATTCACAACTTCATAAGTGATTCAAACTTTTTAAATCTTTCATCAACAAAAAAGAACATATTTACTCCTCCGTAGGCTATGTTATAATAATTTCTCAAATATATTTTTCAAACACGAATTTTAATGGATTAGTTGTAAGCCGGATAGATGGGTCTTGTACTTTTTTGCTCTAAATTAAGGTGTGTGGTGTTGTTTCAATACCTTTTACACATGTGAAGAAAATCAAATCCACTTTACAATATATTCGAATCAAATTTATTTTAGTATAGGGCAATTATGTATATCCATCTCAAATTATGGTAATTTATAGAATTCTATCACATACTATTAAGTTTATGTAATTTTATCATATATTATATTTGTTTATGGAATTTCATCCCAATCCATTTGACATCGTCAATGTAATGCCACATTGTTTATATATTATCATGTTGGCAGTCCATATCAACCTTTGATGTGGCCATTTTTTTTATTTTTTTTTATTTTCTACATATTCTATTAGAAAAGGTTATAAAATTTAAAATTTTGTATGTTAATTTTATAATTGAAGTTAATCATTGATTCTATTATATTTAAAATTTTTTTAGAATTCAAAATATAATTGATGGGCACAATCCACTTTTGAATTTTAATTATCAAATTTATTATTCAATAACTAATATTAAGTTCTCATTATTTAATTTACATCTCCACTGCCATATCTGTTCCTTTATCTTCGCCGTGCCTTCCAGCATTTTTCTCATTATTTTTTACGTTTCTATCTACAAAATTTATGAATACTTTTATTCAACATTCCATCAAATTAATTTGTAATTTTTTATAACAGCAATTTTTATGTTTTGTTGGTGTCGCCGCACACTACTACCACCATCATTTATAGCTGTCCCGCGCAAGCCATTAGTATAAGTTTATGAAATAAGCTTTATCTACAAATAAGTATAGGAAATTAAAAGTCCTAAACATATTTTTTTAAAAGAATAACTTTAATATTAATATTTTAATTTTAATTAATGATCATTATTTAGCTAAATGAAATTTTATTTGATATTAATTATTCGATAATAATAAATTAGTATTAACTATTGAATATTAAATTTGATAGATGTATTTAAATTTAAGAATGCAACGTGTCGTCTTAAAAATCCAAAAAGAATTAAAAGATTTACATAAAATTTACGTAAAAAATAAATTGTATAGCTTTTCTAATAAAAATATTTAGAAAATAAAAAATAAATATTTGCCACATCATATATCCATGTCAACTCAAAGGCTGATATGGACTTCCAACATGGCATTTTATAAATGATGTGGCATAAAATTGATGAAGTCGAATATTAGGATGAGATTTCATTAATAAAAATAGTGTATGATAGAATTCCATAAATTTAAAAGTATGGGATAGAATTCCATAAATTATCATAGTTTGGGATAGATATACATAATTACCCTTTAGTATATGATACTTGGACACTTGCTCATCAAACTTCTCTTTCTTCCCTCGTACATAATTACCCTTTATTACCCTTTAATATAAATAATAAAATAAGTGAAAAAGTAATATTCATAATAAATTGAACTAAAAAAGATAATTATTTATAGATGGGAAAAAGTCTCAAAAAGATATCAATATCTCAATACTGTTTAAATCTGACTATATTTGAGGAATATTGTTATTTGGCTAAGAATAATTAAATTGATATGTGAATTAAAATAAATAAAATTTTATTATTAGTTGAGTTAAATAAGTTAGTGTGTTAATTTTAGTGTAAAAATTAACGAAAAGAACGCTGGAAAATAAAAAACCAAGCTAATTAGATTTTTACTAATATGTAGATAGATTTAAATAATTTGTACATTATATAGAAAAAAAATATGGACATATTATTGAAAATTTAAAAAGAAAGTGAAAAGATTTGGGAATATCTATTACAATATATTTATATAGGTATTTTAGTTATTTTATGGTTATTATATCAACTATATTTTAGTTATTTTACGGTATTTTACATATTTGTCCCCCGGTTTTGTTTTAATATATATATAGATATGGCTGCATTTAGAATCACCCATATTTTTGTTATAGTGTTTGCCAATTAAGTTATTAATATCAGAAATCACAAAGTAAAATATCGGATAAGGTTTAATTAAAAATAATCTATTGTATCAATATAAACTGAAGTATGTAAATTGAAAACAATTCAATACCAGAAGTGGTATTTTATTAATTTTTAAATCAAAATAATATAAAAAAAAATTGTTAGAAAAAAGAAACGTGCATCTGAAATATTCAAAGAAATCGACAGCTCCGCCATATAGAACCTAACTCGTGTCATTTTAAGACTTTAAGTTATAATAATAGGTTCGCTGAATGCCGACTCTAAATTGTTTTACAATAAAACTACTGATAGTTTATTTTTCTAGGATAGTCTAGTCGACAAAAACTCATTTTTGTGCATATTCGAAAATTTTGAAATATGGAATTAGCATGGAAGTAGGAGAGAGAGAGAGAGAGAGAGAGAGAGAGAGAGAGAGAGAGAGAGAGAGAGAGAGAGAGAGAGAGAAAATCGGCAGGTTCCATGGATTCAACTAATTTAGGCCGAGTCAAACTCAACACAGTCCACACCCCCTCTGACTACACCCATTTTTTCGATCCTCCGAAACTATACTTATACTGTTATTTTATTTTTTATTTTTTTCTACATAAACAAATCAATCCCCATATTTTCCATGCATCATATTTCTCTCAATTTTATTCATTTCCACCAGAAACTAACCAAAACCCACACACGCAAATACCACTCACACTCCTCAAAATTCAAATTCACCCCCACAACTATATATACACACATATCAATATTATACACACTCACACAGCAATCATGGGCAATTACGCCTCCTCCTGCGCCTTCGTACCTCCCAAACTGCGAAACCCCAAATCGGCTAAGGTGATTCTCCCCAGCGGCGAAATCCGGCAGTTCCGGCAGCCGGTGAAGGCGGCGGACCTAATGCTCGACGCACCCAATTTCTTCCTTGTCAACTCCAAATCACTAGCCATCGGCAGACGATTCTCGCCGCTGGCCGCCGACGAGGACCTGGAGTTCGGTAATATCTACGTCATGTTTCCAACAAGGAGAGCGAGGTCGGCCGTCACCGCGGCTGACGTCACTGTTTTCCTCATGGCCTCTAGCTCCGCTCACAAGCGCATATCGGGCTCCAGCTCCGTCAGAATATCTCCAGTGGCGGCGGCGGCGGAGAAGAAGACGACGCCGTCGTCCCATGGTGATGATGACTCGAGTAAGACGGGATTGAGCTTGGAAGGATTGGCGCCGGAGTTTCAGTGCAGGCTATCCGTGTACCAGTCGAAGCGGCCGGGATTGGATACCATTCTTGAAGAACCACTTTTTTCTAGATAAATTATATTTAATCCTTTTTTTTTTTAGTGGAGTAGTTGTCGTGTTTCATTTGCAGAAATCTGGAAAATGAAAATCAGGCTACAAGATTGTAATATAAATTAATTTTTTTAAAAAATCAAACTCGTTATTTTAATTTCTACGGTTGAAATGGTGCTGTTACATTTAATTTAATTTATTTTATGTTGATGAATTTGGTATGTTTTGAATCGATTGCATACAAGAGCACTTGTTTTGACCATGCCCACCAGATTGAATTCTTCAACCTTTTTTTTTTGTTTTGTTTTGTTTGGTGAAGAGCAACTACATTAAGATTTTTTTTTTCTTTATATTTTCCCCACTTAACGACAAAGCATTGTAGCATTGCCATATATTTCAGTGATTTCTTAGATTAATTAGAATATAAATATAGCCATGATTATTCAATTTTTTAAATGGATCGAAATTGATTATTGTTGGTCCCGGTTTATCAGAGTGTATAACGTTACGCAGCGGAAATATTGAACTTATAAGTCTAACTTGCACTCTGTCCTGCTGGTTGCTCAGCTGGCTGGCTGACTGGCTGGTCAGCTGATAGCTCAACACTTAGAATATTTTAAGCCTAGTTTGCACAGTTATCAGTTTTCAGATATACACCAGCACTTGAGTGCTGGGTTTCAAATACAAATTTAAATACTGAAAGCAGATAAAGGCAAAGGATTTTTATAGTGGTTCGATCAACTGATCTACGTCCACTCTCCAGTCGACTCACTGGAAATTCACTATAAGAGTAATCCGGTACAAAGTTCCTACGATCTATCTCCAGCTGGTAAATGCCCCGTCTACCAGTCCACTGGATCAACCGCTCCCGGTCCTTGTCCTTCTTCAACTCTCGTCAGATGGATGGAGTGCGAGCACGTCACTTCAACCTCCTCCTCTGACTGGTTGGGTGTTGAGTTCTCCCAAGAACGTAAATCCTCTACGGCAAACTGCCCGTAATAACTCAAGAGCTGGCTGGCTCTAGAGCTGCTATGTTCTTCCTCAGAAAGAGAAAGAACACCAAGTGAGGTCTAAACTTACAAGCAGGAAGCTTGAAGTCTCGTGTTTGAAAGATATCAACACACGGAAAAGCTTTAAAGAAAGCCTCGAAAGATGCTTGCTTGCTTGCAATGAATGTTCGTTCTTTCGGTAGTTGGAGAGTATTGAATGTTCAGGATGCAAGCGTCTTAAATGTTGGTGATTCCAACCTATTTATAGACGCAGGATCTCATTTAAAATTCTAGCCGTTTGGACACATCCGGAATGGGTCTCTGTCCTCGGATGTACTTCAGACGGCGGCAGGTAGGAATTTCAGGAAAACGCCATACCTGTGTCTGCTTTTTCTGACACAGACCTCTTTGTGTCAGAACGGCATTATTTCGTCAGTACGAGGAATCACAACTGGTGTCTTGAACTGATAGACTTTAAGGTATCCTCCCTTAAAGTCATACTTTGTCAGTATATTCCTCAGACGAATCTTCTTTTTGTCTCTAAGACTCTGGGAGAGCGAATCTTGAATTCTGCTGGTAACATCCGACTGGTAGATCGTTCTGGTGATCTTGTGCTGGCAGTCTCTGCTGGTGACTTACGCTGGCACAATCTAAGTCTACCAATATGTCTGATGTTAACCCTTGGAATCTCCCATGACTGGTGGCTTCACCGCTGGTGAATAGTGTCAGCCAGAACACCTATTCTGCTGGTAGGATTTGTCAGCCTCCTGCTGGTGAAATCCTTCCAACTGGTGAACAGTAGCCAGTCATTAGCTCTTGACTCCACGCTGATGAACAGTGTCAGCATGGGTCTGTCAGTCGTCTGCTGGTGAAATCCTTCACCATGTAAGAGATTCTCATGCTGATGAACAGTGTCAGCATGATTCTTGATCAGCTACGACTTACAACTCAAAAGACCTAAACAGGACTTTACATTTTGAGACTAGAGCTATTCTAGAGACAAACTGACGCTGGTTGGACTTTAGGATTTGATCCACCAAAACACTTAAACACCAAATCAAAGATCTAAGCTATTAACTGGGGAAGGGAAACTTAGATAATTTTCCCAACAATTATTTATTAATCAAGTAAAATTTTTATATATAGATAATAACAATAGATTTTTCAACAAAAATGGAAAGCCAAGTATTCCCCATTTACGTTTTATGTATAATAGGGGTGATCATGAGCCGATTAGAGCTAAATAAAGCCAAGTCTGAACTTCATAAAAGAACTCGAAGCACCAACTTAATTTGGTGTCAAGTTCCTCAAGCTCTGCTCGGTTTAGTCGAGCTCACTTTTTAGTTAAAATTTTAAAATCTTAATAAAAAGATTAAATTATTTATAACAAAATAAAATGGAGGGATAAATATTTAATTATAGTATGCTCAATAAGTATAGTAAACCTAGCTTAAGCCCAAGCTCTATTGGTGCTCGAATTTGATAAGGTTGCGAGCCTATCGAGTCGAGAATCATAAAGCTCGAGCTCAACAATTACTCGAATAGTTCAAGCTCGAACTTGACTCAATTAATATCATATTGATGTTAAGTTTTTTTTGCTAATCCTAATAGCTCGCGAGTCGGCTCGCTCATACTTAGGGGTGAGCAAAATCGAATCAAACCGCAAACCGGCGGTTTTGATTTAGTTTATATATTAAATTCGGTTCGGTTAGGTCTGGATTTTTTTATACCGTCAAAATTTGGTTCGGTTCGATTTTAACCAAAATATGGCGGTTGAGTTCGGTTTGGACGGTTCGGTTCAGTTTCGGTTCGGTTTGGGCGGTTTGGATAAGAATTTGTGGATTTGAACTTAGATTTGTGCTAAAGTTGTGGATTTAGATTTGTAGATTTGGTAAATTTGGATTGTTTTCAAGTTTATGCGTTTTGGAATATTAAATATATATGTTTTAATTTAAGTATTTTATAAGAATGTACTAAAAATTTATGTTAAAACCGAAACCATTGGTTTGGTTCGGTTCGGTTCGGTTGAAACCGCCAATTTGGTGCGGTTCGGTTTCAGTTCGGTTTGTAGAAAATTAACGGTTCGGTTCGGTTTAGATTTTGGAGTTTTCGGTTTGGCTGTTTGGGTAGTTCGGTTCGATTTTTTGACCGAACCGATCGTTGCTCACCCCTACTCATACTCATTCCCACTTAGGGAAAAAAAAAAAGGCAAAATTAAGTAAAAATACTGTTCGCATAAGTATTCGGATATTACTTTTGTTGCGAGATTGGCGATCTAATTAGTTTTAGTCAAATTGTAGCTTCGGCGAGACAATGAGCTTGATTGCGATTTTTTATTAAAATGGACAATCAATATTGATCTTATTTTTTTTGTTTTATTTCATTACTAGTAATCATTTCTCTTTTTGTTTTACTTTTAAAATCAATTATATTCATCCTTCATCAGCTTATCGGACACCACAATCGATCATTTCTGCACAAATCACATAGAAAATACTCCGTATCTATGTTATAATAAAATAAATATAATAAAAATATAAAATATAAAAAAATTGTCGGGAATATTTTTTTTTTATTACTTTGCTTTAATATGTGTATATATATATATATATATATATATATATATTTAGATTATATATTTTTAGGACTATATAGCATATTTCATTGAATCTACTTAAATTAATTGTCAAAAAAATTATAAAATAAACACATATAAATCATTTACATAAAATATGGATAAGGAAAAAAAATCTAACAAAATATAATATTATAACGTTATGAATGTCCCATTAAATAAGAATATGAAAAAAAATAATTACCAATATAATTGGGTGGGGATGAGTTTTTTTGGACTTATTTGTTTTAATATATATATAAATTTAATATATATATATATATTTAGATTATA
>JAPKLW010000258.1:20783-85022 GCA_026898455.1 Plectranthus barbatus | reverse complement strand
GGACGGGATTTGTAGCTAGCCATTTCTTTGATATATGAATAAATAAAATAATAATTATTTTAATATATTTTATTTTGGCGGGAACAGTTATGGTGGACTATTCTACTTTAATATATAGATAGATGAGGAGGGAACATGTGAGAAAAAATCCTCATGTGAGAAAAAATCCTCATGTGAGAAAAAAGAATAAATATTGTCCATTAGATCTAAATAAATCAATGGTTGCTATGCAATCAAGCAACAATTAAAACACAATCAAGCAATAGATTGATTGTGTTTTAGTTGTTGCTTGATTATTGTGTTGCTTGATTGTGTTTGATTTGTTGCTTGATTTTATATCAACCATTGATTTATTAAGATCTGATGGATATGATTCATTCTTTTTTCTCACATGGGACTTTTTCTTACCTGATCCGCTCCCATAGATAGATAATAGGTTATAAATCGTAGTATTTAATGAATGAGATAAATTTGATAAATAATTTGAAATTTGTTATATATTTCCTTCGTCCCACTTAAATTATCTCTCTTTCCTTTTTCGTCCGTTCCATTTAATTGTCTTCTTACCTAAATAGAAAGTTAATAAACACTCATTAATAAAATAATAATTTCCTTTATCTCTTCTTACATTGATTATTGTGCCCAATCCCTTGGGGATAATTCAACCGGGACGGAGGTAGCAACTAATATTTATCACTTATTAATCTTATTATATAATTAATTGGTCTAAGGATATATAAATATAGTATAAAGATAAAATATAGATGTATTAGACAAAAAAATAATAAAATAATAATGTGATGTGATGTTTTTAGGCGGAAAAGTGGCATTCTTGTAAATACTTGAAACTTCTTGTTTTATATATATATAATAGATTATATTATTATAGCTAATTAACAATATAGCAAAGTTCGATAATCATTAATTTGTGCATAATTATTTGGCCAATTTAATAATTGAATCACATTATTAAATTATAATTGGGGAGGGTTCAATTATGGGTCCCTCACCTACTTACGGGTGAGAGATATACTACGACTACAAATACATTTGGTGTCCGATATAATATTTTATAATTTTTTTGACAATTAATTTAAGTAGATTCAATGAAATATGCTATATAGTCCTAAAATATATAATCTAAATATATATATACACATATATTAAAGTAAAGTAATCAAAAAAAAAAAAAAAAAAACTTATCCTGACAATTTTTTTTATATTTTATATTTATTTTATTATAATATAGGTACTCCCTCCGTCCCTTGATATTAGTCTCATTTTCCATTTTCGTATGTCCCGCGGAATTAGTCACATTTCTTAAAATGGCAAAAATCATCCTCACACCAATAAAATATTAATTCCACTACACTCACAAATATTGGTAACTGTGCCAAAAGCAAATGAGACTAATGCCAAAGGACGGAGGGAGTATATAACAAAAAAATAGTTATATATTATTTTTACTATTTTTAAAATAATAAAATATTTTTTTTGTATGGGATAATATTCAAATAAAATCTCATAAACTTTGTGTTTGATACACTTCTTTTATCTTTATTTAATTTATATATATAGTTTGATGTATAATATAAAAATTAATTTATATATAATATACTAAATGTAATATTGATAAATAAAAATTAAATATATTTAAAATAATTGCTAAAAATGTTAAGATATAAAACATTGTTAATAATGTTTTAATAACATAAAATAAGATATCATATATTTAATTTGCGCATAGTGCGGCTGCGCAAGAGTAAATCATCACATTACGTCAATTTTATTTAATTTTGTGTTAATTTATAAGTTTTTATATTATAATATATACATATATTTCAATAAATAATAATAACAATCTCAAAAAAATCATATAAATCATTTTTCAGTAAAATATTATATTTTTTATCATTTTATCTTATTTTCTAATTTAAAACAATACAATCATAGTGCTGAAAAATAATACAAATATAATTTTTTGATAGGTTAGTTTTGTAAAACAAACTCTTATTTTTTTTTAGAGAAAACACAAAATTTTATCCATAAATTTTTATGTTAGGGTATTTTAGCCAAAAGAAATTTTTTGTTTGGAAATTTTATCCAACTTAACTGATAGTAATTTATTACGATGAATCGCCTGTTAATTCCACGTAGTGTCAAACTCATTAATAATCCACATTGAGTCAGTTAGCCGCGACATGGACACTATGTGAAATTTAAAGAATAATTCATCATTAAAGAAATTACTGTCAGTTAAATTGGATAAAATTGTCAAACAAAATATTCTTTTTGATAAAATTCTGATAAATGAATTTTTTGGATAAAACTAGTTTATAAGTTTTGTATTTTATCTACTTTGATTTTTATCAAGTTTATATATATAGTTGGATGTACAATATAAAAAATTATATTAAAATTATACTAATATATATTATAACCTTATAATTGTATTATAATATAATTATATAAGATATTAAATATGTAATTCGTGCAACGTACCGGTGTAAGTCTAGTTAGCATATATAAAAACTAAGCACAGCGCAATCTTGTAAGACTATCTATTTCTCATCACATTATAATATGTATATATATAGAAAAACCTAGAGTTTTTATATATGCACATCAATAATTATAATTATATAATTATAAACTCTAGGTTTTGGTATACAAGTCCAATTCAAATAATTCATAATATTCTTAGATTGAATATTACACACATAGATCTGATTCTGATTCAGATTCTGCTATTGATTTCATGAAAATTTGTGTTGTCATACTAGTTGGGTTACTTGAGTTGTACGAAAAATATTGTAAATTTTCCTTTCTATATATTAATGTGTGATTATTTTTAGTAGAAATTGAATATGTATCAGTTCCTTGATGAAAAGCATGCAATTTGTTTTATTGTATTCATTAGATAATGTCAATAAAACTTAACTAGGCCAGGCAAGCCAAGGAGTCTTTAATTGGCATTCGTTTAAAATTTATAGCAATATTATATTCAAATAAGTTGGAGTTGCTTTATGAAATGCCTGTCATTGTCAATTAATGTGATGTGATACATCCAATTAAAAAAAGTGGATATGATATATATTTGTATTTGAAATTATTAAAGTTGCTTTATGAAATGCCTGTCATTGTCAATTAATGTGATGTGATACATCCAATTAAAAAAAGGTGGATATGATATATATTTGTATTTGAAATTATTAAATAATATTTGCAAGCTTATATATGTATAATAATTAAGGTGCATGGGAGTTGGGATGACTACCGGATTTCTTGCAGCAATTCAATCGAATTCATTGTCACAGATTAAATAGATGCAGACATTGACGCCAATCTCTCATTTGGTTTTGGGAAACGTACCTGTTAGGAGATTTCTCATGAATATCACCCGCTCAAGAAACCCACTTCAAATAATCGACACACACAACCAGAAATCAGAAATGTAAACAACAATCAACACAAGAATTTGTTTACCCAGTTCATCAATCATTCGATTGACTACATCTGGGGAACTCCTCGAACAAGAGAGTGAGTTCGTATATTGATCAATGAAGAAGTGTACACCCTCAACAATTTGCATAGATATTTCCAAAAGAAATTCTCTGATTCTCTCACTGTCTTTTTCTCTCTCTCTGTAAAGTATAGCTTTTGTGTGTGTTACTGTTATGTGTCAACAGCTGTTGGCATCACTTTATCCCAAAAATACACGGTGCTAAACTGAAACACGTGTGTGGACTGACTTTAACAGTACCTTCAATTTAACTTGATTCAATCAATCCTTTCATTGAAGGAGAAATAGTAATTTATTTAATCCGAGGGGGCTCAAAATTCAATGACTTCTTATCTCTAAGTTGTAACGCTCGCTCTCTCTATATATATATGTATCGTTATTTGATTACTCTTACAAGTTTAAACACAGACGATCATCATCATATAATGGCAGGTGGTAAAGGCAGTGGAGGTGGTGGTGGAAAAGGCGGTGGCGGTAAGGGAGGAGGGGGAGGAGGAAAAAGTGGTGGAGGTGGAGGTGGAGGTGGAGGTGCTAAAGGTGGTAGCTCCGCTGGAAAAGGAGGAGGCGGCGGTGGCTCGGGGATGATGAAGGCGCCGGGAGGTGGAGGAGCAACCATCTCAAGGCCTGTTTTTGAGAGCAATCCCCAGGGCTATTTTGCTGGCCTACACGGTGCAGAAAAATCGTCCAAATAATCATGTCAAATTATTATAATATAAGCTTATATATATATATATATATATATATATATATATATATATATAATAAGCAGAGAGAGGCATATATCGTAGTGTGTTCTGTACGTACGAAGTAAGTAAATTATGTTGCCAACTACATCATGAATGATATGAACATATTTGTCTATTTTCTTGCTTATTCGAACACCTCGTTAGGTTTTCGATGAATTTGTTAACTTGTTAGAATTAAGTTGAATTTGTTTAGCAATAATTTTGCAAAGTAATCAGATGAAGTCGAAGTATAATTCAGCGGCTACCCAGTTGAACCAAAATTAACGCCATCAATTTTTCAGTAATTTTGTTAATTAACATAAGTTGCCTCCTAAATCCATACCAATCTATGACGTACTATATATATATATATATATATATATATATATGAGAGAAGCACATATATTTAATTTTTCACTGAATGTTTTCAAAAAAAAAAAATTTCACTGAATGTGAGATGAACCTGGGCCATTTTTTCAGATATATCTTCATTGATGAGAGCATCCACTACGGTGTGTTTTTTTTGAGGTAGAAGGTGAGATGGCAGAGAGAGAAATAGTGAGGTGGAGGAGAGAAGGGGAAGAGAGAGGAGGGAGAGGTAGCAAATTTGCTACCCAGGTAGATGCAAAACGGTGGGCCCCACCACATACCCGAAGCCACTCGCCGGTGACACGCACATGCCTAAATCTCTCACATTTGTGGTGCGTGTATTACACACGCTCACTGTGAGAGTATTCCTTTATTTTTTCTCATTTTTTTTAATTTTAGTTTTTTATTTCTTTTTTAATTTATTTAATAAATTTATCTTTTATTTTAATTTTAAGCTTTACAGTTTTGATACATTATAATTAATTAATGTATTAAACTTTTTTTAATTAATTACGCTTACTTTTAAATTGGTTAAACTTTTATAATTAATTTGAGCATATTATAATTTAAGCACTTTTTTATGAATGTTATGATTTTAAATTTTTAATCTCTTCTTATTTTCTAGTTCTTTTAAAAAAATAACCTATTCATTCTTTTTTTAATTTTTTGTTCGTTATTTTTTTTAAAGAATAAAGAATGAAGACTTTCTTTCTTTTTTTTTTGTTCGTTATTATTTTAGAAAATAAAGAATTAAGAGTTTTAATTTATAAAAAATTGAGTTATTTACTAACTCTAATCAATTTCTACGAAAACAATTTTAGTTTTAACATTGTTATCAAATTATTTTATGTTTGATTGTGTTAGTTTTTATGTTTAATCATGTTATGTTATCTTATGTTTATGTGTTGTATCTTGTATTAATGTATTTTCAATAAAATATTAGTTATTTGTCAATTGATATATTTGCATTAAATTGAATTAATTGTATTCGATTATTTAATGAATCAATTAATTTTCAAAATCTTAATTTTAATTTTTATTATATTTGATATAATGGCAAGCATATTATTAATTTTGTAATTATTATTTAATCAAATAAATTAATTAATTTGATTATATATATATATATATTGGTGTTATGACACGTGGGTCCTATAAATAGTTAAAAGTGAGGTAGTATGATAGTGGAAGAAAATTTGAAATAATTTAAAATGGAGGTAGTTGCTGACGTGGCACACATGTGAAGGTAGTAAGAGGTAGTATGATAGTGGATACTCTGATAGAAGTAAATGGATGGAAGTGGATTTCCTACATAGTAATTATGTGAGATTGACAGTCGGAATCTCAATAAAGTGAGGTAGGTAGATGATCTAAAAGATCATACTCCCTCCGTCCCGGTGAAGTAGTCCCTTTTCTTTTCGGCACGGGAATTAAGGGTTGTGAGTGTAGTGGAATTAATATTTTATTGGTGAGTGTGAAAAAGGTTGCCATTTTAGGAAAATGGGACTATTCTATGGGACAAACAAAAAAGGAAAGTGGGACTACTTCAATGGGACGGAGGGAGTATTATATTATAAAATTATTATATTGAATAAAGACAAGGAAATGGGTATCCAAATGCATTTTGTATCTAGAAAATACCATAATTGGTTTGGTTTTAAATGGAGGGATATAACATAACTTGCCAAATTTGCTATTTACCTTATTACAAATGAGAATACATACAACTAGCCACTTTGAATAAGTGGGTATGTTTTATAGCCACAAGAATAAAAATATAAGTTTTCTAGCCACTTTGTACTTTTGTCTTTTCCTCTCTTCCATTTTCGGCTACAAGACAAAATTAACTTTATTAAAGTTGTTTCCATTTTCGGAAATATTCATTATTTCATTTATTTAATTTTGAGCAATTAATTTGAACTACCAAGGTGGTTGTAAATTTATTACAACCTTTTACAAACAAATATTTTCGTTTGTACGAGGAAGGAAACATTCTAAAAATTATTTGAAGATTGTTGAGAGGGTTTTGAGAGAGAAAAATCGAAGGTATGTTGATTTCAACCATTTTTTCTTATTTTCGATTCGTTTTCTGCGTTATAATGATGTTATGTGTTCAAAATCGACTTGCATATCTTAGTATCGACTTGTATATCTTAGTTTTTTAGAAAATATAACGATTTTAGGACTGTTATTCGTAAAAAAATACGCAGAGAACTTAGGGAGAAACCCAGGGAAATCGAGATCTCGTGACAAAATCGAGATCTCGAGATCTCGACTTCACCATATCGAGATCTCGGCATCATCTCGAGATCTCGATTTTGTCACGAGATCTCAATTAATTTTAATTTAATTCCGAGATCTTGATATTAATATCGAGATCTCGAATTGTCTGCTGGAATATGCTCATGATTTTTTTTTAAATATTTTCGTTTCATTTATCGCAGATGTCGTATCAACGTTTCATCATACGTCATGGTGGGGCTTGGGACAGATTCGAGTATATGGGCGGAGACGAGCAATTGATTTGTTTGAGACGTGAACGGATCTCCTACAATACCATTTTGTCCGAGATTCACGAGATCATGCACTGTGATCTCCTCAGTACTAGCTACTGCTTGTTTTACATGAGCAGTATATCTGGGGGCTCGAGGCATGTGAAGGCTGGACTGAAGACCGACGAAGATATTATGCGGATGCTATATGAAAATAGCATTGATCCAATTATATATGTGGTCACCAAATTGAAGCAAAATCAGTCCGTATTTCAGGCACCTCAATCACAGTCACAGCGATCAACACGAATGGGTGGTCCTAGCATCTCATTAGCTGATGATTTCGTAGATGAGTATGAGGCGAAATCTACAGATGATGATGATGATTATTGTGATGATGATGAGGAGGAGGAGGAGGCAAGCGAGGAGGAGAGGGACGAGGAGGAGGGCCGGAGTCGGTTGTTTGAGTCCTTGGTCAGTGATTTTTCTAGATCGATTCTAGCTCCTGGGCGAATGGATCAGTACGGACTATCTAACAATAACTTGAGTATGTCCGTGGCTGCAGCTCGACATGATCAGGAAGTAAGGAGTTGGGTGCTTTCTTTAATAGAGGTTGATGCTCCTGAGCGTTTGAAGTGGATTATTCCCGCAGATTGGGCCCCTCAGCTGTGCATTGGAGCGACATTTAGCAGCAAGGATGAACTTGACCTTGCTGTAGGACTACATCACTTGCATCACCGGTTGGAGTGCTCCACAGAGAGGTCCAGCACTACTCGGCTCAACTTCAGATGCAAGCATGAGAATGGTTGTCCTTTTATGCTACGTGCAAGACAATCTGGAATTGTTTGGAGAGTATTCAAGTGTGATCTGATGCACAGCTGCCAGACGGATATTGATCGTGTTGCTCCCCGCAGAGTGCCCGCAAGAGTGTTGGGTAAGTATTTCTCCAGTAAGTTGGCGGCGGAGGGCGCTATTCTAAAGCCGAAGGAGATGATGTCTGAATTGTTGATTCAATTCGGCATCAAGATTGATTACAGTTTTGCCCTGCGGGTGCGGGCAAGAAACATCGCTATTACAATGGTATTCAGCGAGTGGGAGAAGTCTTATTCGATGTTTTCGGGCTACTTACACATGCTACAGTCTCGTAACCCAGGCACGATGTATGATATATCCACTTCTTCGGAGAGTTTGTTCAAGCACATGTTTCTGGCGCTTGCTCCTTGCATCGATGCATTTCACAGCTTCATGCGCCCAGTGATTGTTGTAGATGGCACGCATCTGAAGGGCAAGAATAAGGGAATGTTGTTTGTTGCGGTGACGAAAGACGACAATGAACAATTATTTTCCCTTGCTATCGGGATTGGACCCATAGAGGATGATGAGTCGTGGATGTGATTCATGCATCGCTTGCATGTTTGCTTCGGAGATCGCGAAGGACTGATCATTGTCAGTGATCAGCACAAGAGCATAAAAAATGCAGTGGAGTTAGCATTTCTGAATGCTACGCATGCTATTTGCTACTACCACTTGGCGAATAACATGTCGAGGTACGGTCCGCAAGTTGGTGCTGTTTTACGAGATGCAGCCTACTGTTATAGGCACGATGCATTTCAAAGCACATGTCTACTTTGGAGATTCTGAGCAAAGAAGGAGCTTACAAGAGGCTTCTGGATATAGGAGTCCACCGTTGGTCAAGATCTCAGTGCCCTGGTACCCGATTCAGCTTCATTACGTCCAATGCAGCCGAATCCCTCAACTCTCGTTTGTTATGGGCAAGGCGATTGCCTATATGTGCCCTTCTTGAGACTTACAGAGCTATGGCTGAGAGATGGTTTGACGAGCGACGGGCGGCTGCACGGTCTAGAGATCATGCTCTGACACACGTAGCTATGACGAAATTAACAGAGTCGTCCGAATATGGGCGACATCTTGTAGTCAGAGGCACCACCATGCCACACATATACAAGGTGGAAGGGCAACAGAGAAGCTACAATGTCGACTTAGAGCACATAACATGTGAGTGTCGTCAGTTCGATCTCGATCTGATTCCATGTTGTCATGCGGCTGCCGCGCTCAGGTAATATGTTAATTCGAACTTTCATTATTGCAAATATCTTGTAGTTAATAGCTTAAAGATTATTATAACATGTGTGTCTTATTTTTCGATTGTCAGATATATTTCGCAGCCGATATCAGAGTACGTGCCACACTACTACAAGCAATTCACTCTGCTACAGACATATCATCACACCATTATGACTGTGCCGCATCCATCGGATTGGGTACTCCCATCGGAGGTAACATCTTATGTTGTGAGACAACCGATAGTAGTTCGACAGGCTGGCCGTCCGAGGATGAGTAGAGCACGTTCTGGTGCTGAGAGTTCGACCACGCGCAGATCTCAAGTATGTAGGAGGTGTCGACAATCCGGTCACAACTCACGTGCCTGCACTACTTATATCGCCATTGGTGAGGTGGATTTGAACAGTCCTCCACCCCAAGACGGGCCACGAAGGCGACAGACGAAGACATGTAGTATCTGTCAGCAGACGGGGCATACAAAAAGAAAATGTCCGGAGAGAGTTGACCATATGAGTGAGTAGTGGCACTTGCTTTATTTATTTGCTAATTTCTATTTGCAAGCTTATGACTAATTAATTAAATGTTGTTAATTAAATGTCCGGAGAGAGTTGATCATAGAATTTAGGTATTGTGGTTGATGTTTGGACTAATTTTTGACTTCCTGTTTGATCTGTTTTGGTATTTTGGGTTGTATACGAACTCAGGTGGATTTGACAAATTTAAAAAAAAAATCGAGATCTCGAAGTCTCCATTTCGAGATCTCGATTTCAAATCGAGATCTCGATATGGAGATCTCGAGATTTCGTCTTTTTTAAATTGAAATTAAAACGTTAATATAATTTAAATATTATATCAGAACAAAAAGAAATCGAGATCTCGATTACAAAATCGAGATCTCGAAATCAAGATGAGATCTCGGAATTTGCCATTTCGTGATATGTAGGGTTTGAATCGAGATAACTTAAATTGTTGTCTCGATATGTCTCGAAATCGATTTTGTGGATTATTGGCTAATTGGATGTTTAATTCGCTAATTTTCGAGGATAATCAACTCATATAACATTCATTTAAGGAATATAGATTCGATAACAAAGAAACTTGCAAAAATTCATTCATTACAAAGATGTTTGCTTTGTATTATACTACTACTTCATCCTATTCAAACATGAATAAGGTATGAACATTTCAAAGAGAAACATCTTATGTATGAATAGATTCAAATGTATAATGTCTTATGTTAAAAGAACTTTAAATTATTAAATATATGTTAAGTAATGTATGTTTAAACTGTATAATGTCTGAATTTAAGATTAATTACAATTAATTACTTAATTAACAATTTCGAGATGAAATAGGGGATTTCGAAAATCCCCTATTTCATCTCGAAATGCCTGATCTGTTTTTTAATAAAATCTATTTAATCCTGTAGAATCATCTATGCAGTTCATATCAATCACAAAATACACCAAAATGCAAATTCAATATTAATAAAAACATAATTTATGATTACAATAGAAAATAGTACTACAACTGTTCAGCTTCTCGAGCTTCTACTTCTCTACACCAACTTACAATCCTAGCACCTACAAGCTGCCTATAATGAACTGTAAACTCATAAGTAAGGTCACTAACTGGAGCTCTCCTCCTTCTAAGTAGGAACCTATCAACAAAAATCATACAATATACTCCACAACTATGTGAATCTAACTGCATGGGCATCTCAGTAACATCCTTGATCAAAGTAAAATTACCAATGATTCTTACACGAGGAGGATCGACTCTGTCTCAGTACCCGGCAGCATCAAGGACACGGGGAAGTAATACAAGAAGTGGTCGGAGTTCCGTGTCCCGCTTCAGATAGAGCACTGGGTCAGATGGATCATTTAAAGCGTGGAGAAGTGAGTCATATAACTCAACGGTCCAGCTATGAAGATCAATCCGTACAGTGACCCAGTGCTCGTAGAGATGGACAATCCCGATCACCTAAAATACAAATAAACACAATTAAACTTAATATGAATACTAATAGAACAATTTAATCTAAAAATATGTCACTTACATGTTTGGCCTTGTACCAACTCCTAAAGCCAGACATTCCACCGCTACCCTGGACAGCTTTCACTAGATCATCATGGGGCTTCCACCAATCGTAATCATCAGCAGCCTTCCCTCGTTTTTTCTTTGGGACTTTTTCCCATTTTAGCAAGATACGGTCCTGCACATAATATACATTATAAAATGAAATGAAAATTAAAGAATTAAAATAAATTTCAACATTCATTACTTACAAAGAAAGAGGGGTCTAATATGATAGTGATGTCCGGGTCAACACCGCCCTCAAGTACGCTGCTATCAGCTCTGGCAACCATGTCTCGTGACATTGTCATGAAGATCTGCAAAAGTTGATATCACACAAAAAAATTAATATAAAGTCGATAATAAAAAAATTCACAACTAATAGTTATGCACTTACATCTTCTGAAACATTCTCCTTCGGGTCATTAAGTGGCCGGAAATAGAGCTCCCTACTCATAATCATTCCCTACCCAGGCAACCTCACTTGTTGCGTGATATCATCCATGTAAGACAGATATTCTTTCATCATCTTGGCACTAGAAGCACGAAAGGGGGCGGTTGGGCCCGCAGTGGAAGAGGTGGTGGGGCCCGCAGTGAATGAGGCGGTGGGGCCCGCAGTGGATGAGGTGGTGGGGCCCGCAGTAGATGAGGTGGTGGGGCCAACGGGCTGAGAGGTGGTCGGGCCAAAAGTCTGGCCAAAAGAGGAGGTTGTCCAGTCTGAAAAGATAATATAAATATATAAGTAAAATATAATCAAATATAATTCAAATAAATTTAAACACAAGTACCTCTAGAATAAGGAGGGTACGGTGGGGGCCATCTCTGGCTCCGGCGAGGGCGGCAGAGAAGTGTATCTGCGAGGTCCAGTAAGAAAACCTTCAACCTATGAGTAACCCTGGAAGCCACCGGCTCCACAATATACTGACCCACACGATCAGCTACCGGCACGATGAGTCTATCTGCGACTGGCCCCATAAGTCGCTGAGCCACCGGATCAATCATCGTCTCTGCCAATGGCTTAATAACCCGTTGTGCCACTGGATCAATGATCAGATTCGCTAATGGATGTATAAGCTGCTGCGCCAGTGGTGGCATATCTCGCTGCGCCGCTGGATCAATCATGCGATCAGCCACTGGAACAATCATGTAATCTGCTAGTGGCTGCACGAGCCCTGCTCTCAGTGGTGGAAGAAGTGTATCTGCCAGTGGCTGCACAAGCTGACCAGCCAATGGCACTGCAAAATCGCACCATGTCATCCATGGACATCTCGTACCCCTCGTACCATGGAGGCTGTCCAGTCTGAAAAGATAATATAAATATATAAGTAAAATATAATCAAATAAAAATCAAACAAATTTAAACACAAGTACCTCTAGAGGCTCTGCAGACGCGGAACGTCGCGGGCGCTTCTTAGCCCGCCGCCGATGAGGAAAATCAGTACGCTCGAAAGAAGAGCGTACTGGAATCTCAAAACCACCACTCCCCATTTCGAACACTGGCGATGGGTGGCGCTGTGGCGGCGACTGCTGCGGCGGCGGCGAGGGACGACGCTGTGGCGGCGACTGCTGCGGCGGCGGCGAGGGACGACGCTGTGGCGGCGACTGCTGCTGCTGTGGAACCCTCCTTGAAGAAGACCTCGAGGTACTAGCAGCAGACCGTTGAGAGACTGATGATCGGGGCTTCAAGCCTCTGTAAGATATAAATCTGCGAATCATCGGCTGCTCAGCATTCCGCAGACTGAGCCAAAACTCAGAATCGGCCTCATCCTCAGTCGGCTGCAGTGAAGTACTGCAAACATGCTGAAAAAAAAAAAACAAAAATCAAATAAAACATATAATATTTTATTTTAATAATAATTAAAAAAATCATAAACAATAATTACCTCTTTTGTGAAAAAATCAGTAAAGTCAGCATCCCGAACATAATGAGGTCTCCACATCAAGCATCGAGGCATAGTCCCCAATGGCATACTGCATATCGCACATACCTTTGCCAGATCAGGGATCACCTCGTACGCCCATGCCTGCAAAATAATGTAAATAATTAATAATTCTTGTCTTATCTTTTATAAATTAAAAATATATTAAATTAAAAATTAAAATTACAAATAATTACCTCTAACACCCAAACAGGGCCGTATATATGGACCAAAGGCACCTTAGCTGACTTCGAAGATGTGATCACGACAGACATCTGATGCAGTAAGACACTGAACGACCACGAGCCCCAAGGGAAAGCCCTCCACTCGTGAGGCCTCTCCACCAATGCATAGACCCATGGGTCTACCAGTTGCTTCCCATCCAAGCAAACCAACATCCGGTACACAAAAAGAATCTGAGCGATCTTCACATAATCATCAATAGAATCGCTCAGAATCAAGTCCCTGTTCATGAAATCAAGGTGCAACTGATCTACACTCGGCAAATCTTGGTAGTGACAATATAAGCACCCATCCTTCGGGACATCATTCAATTTCAATGCAGTAGGATCAAAATCTGAATCGCTGAACCGCAGCCCGATCATCAAACAGAACTCCACTGCACCTAATCGAAAGTTGGTTTCGCCAACACGAAACCACAGCTGATCCTCAGCCCCATCCACATTAATCTTGTGGGTGATAAGAGCCCAAGTAGCTCGTATCGTTCTCTTCTTCCACCGGAAAGAGAGAAATTCACCGAAGGGACCTTCCCTAAATAAATTGGAAATATCATCGTCGTCATCTCCAAAGCTCGCTAATCTAGTCCGAATGTCCTCAAGAATGTCCCGGTCGTAACAATTCATCGACCGCGGGACTGTCCCCTGCAGACCGGGTCTGATCCACTCCCAAACCTGCAATTAAATAAAATAAAATATTTAAATAAAAGCAGAATTAAAAGAATTAAAAGCAAATATTTTTTAAAAAATTAAATCGAGATCTCGATTGACCAAATCGAGATCTCGATTTCAAAATCGAGATGAAGTATAATAGCATTTTAATTCTGGATTTTAAAAAAATCGAGATGATCGATTTTCCAAATCGAGATCTCGATTTGGCAAATCGAGATCTCGTCGTCTCTCTCCTAGGGCGGGTATGCGCAGTGTTTTTCACAGTAAAAACGCAGCAAAATCCATTTCTACACTGTTTCTAGTCATATTTAAGCATAGAAATCGACGAAATATGATCCTAATCAACTATATACATAATTAAACATGTATTTAAACCTAAAAAGCATAGAAATTTCAGACATTATATTCGAAAATTTCAGAAAAAAAAAGATATATTTTTGTACTTGAAAGTGGGAATTAACTTACTTGATTTGGGTTTTCTTCGTCTCCAGACATTATATTCGATGGAATGTAGATTTGTTTTGAGTTGGGCGAGCAAAAGCCGGTGGTTTGGAGCTTCAAATCGGCGAAAATGGCCAATCGACGATGGTGTTTTTTTTCCAGTCGTGTGTTCAGAGAGAGAGAGAGAGAGGAAGTGGGGTAGGTGGTGGGGTAGATGGATAATAAATCCAAAAACAACTAATGTAACAACATTTTAAAATTCAAATTCTCTCTCTAATCATTGCAAAGTGGCTAAAAAACTTATGTTTTTATATATGTGGCTAGATAACATATTTAGTTATCAAAAGTGGCTATATAAATTTTGGCCTCTTATTACAATTACATAGTCTCATTGTTATATAAAATTCTTGCCTAGGACTGTCTAGGCGCTACATGATATATTCGAACTGAATACCCTTAAATTCCTGCGTATAATCGGACACGTGATACTTAATCAAACTGAATACTTTCAAATTCTCGTGGATAGTCGGTTTGATGAGTAATCGGCACATAGGCAATGCCTAGACCATTTAATTTGCATTGGCCTGAATTAGCTAGCTGATTAAGCAGGTTATATGTCGTATAGTCGATTCAAGCGATCTATTTTTATGTTTTTTTAAAAAAAATAATTAAAATTTATGTAATTTTTATTTTTATTTTTATTTATTGATAAGTATTATTACAAATATTAAATATGAAAAATTAATTTATCGATTAACTTTCATCTAGAAAATGTCTAGGCCTACCTAAATCATCTAGGTGCTAGATCCCATTCGAGCGGCCGACTAACATGCACTTAGCAATTTTTACAAACTTGTAGAGTCTGAAAACACGATTGAAAAACAAACAAAACTACAACAATTTATGAATAAAGATTTGGAGTTTTATGGGAAAGACTGTTGAAAAACGCAGGCAGCGTTGGGGAATAAAAACAACACATCATAGATATAAATACACAATATATATTAGCCAGGCACTCTTTACTCCATTAATATATAAATTTTTTAAAAAAAACAGAGATTTATTAATAATAATAATTAAAAAAAAAAAGAGTGAATTAAATAGGAGGAGAGAGAAGAAAGGAAAGCAGGAGGATGGAGAGAGAGCCAGAGAGGAAAACAAGTCCAATGGAGGTGAAAACAATAGTGGCAAGCTGATGAATGGAGGCAATATTAATCAGCTTGCGGCGTACTAAAACGTCGTCGTATGATCTCATGTAATTCCATCCCACCCTCTCTCTCCTCCTCACTGCTTCCATTCTCTCTCTCAAAACGCACATGTTTGAGTCCACCGTGTTCCACTTTGAGTTTGAGTTTGAGTTTGAACCAGTACCCTTTCCTGCCACCCACAATGCATGTCTCAATTTCTCAACATTATATATATTATGAAGATTATTTATAAATCAATTACGATGATAATCATTGTTTTATTATTTAAAATATTTTCTGTCTGATTAATAATTAATTAAACACGTTTGTATTTTTAACAGTTGATGATAATCTCGACCCAACAAAAGAAATATATAAGACAAAATTATAAGAAAATAAATGATGAATGAATTGAGGTAGCATTAATACCATAATTATCTGGAAAACTCTGGGATCTGGTGCAAGAGAAATAGGGAAATCTTGATATGCCTAAGCTGCTGCCACTCAAAGCCATTGCCCTATAATTAATCTCACTTTCTGCATTTCATTAGTTTTAGCAACCACCCCTATATATAAACACTCGAACTAGCTACAGTATATATATATATATATATATATATATGGGTGATGTCATGCATACATACATATTTACATATAAAATTAAAGTTTATGTTAAATAAAATAAATTTAATCATTATTTTAATTCAAATTATTGACATTTTAAAATGAATAATATAAATTTATTTTTATTTAATATAAACTCACTTTTAGCAATCCACACCCTAAAGAGAGATTATTTGTGTGTGTGAGAGTGATCATGTACGTACCAATCACAAATGTAGATTAAATATTTATTTATTCAAGATTTCATATATTGGCTGAAACATCCACATTATAAAAATCAAGTAATTTTGATAAATATTTAGTGAAAACAATATGTTTGTTGGATTTGAAATACTTTTTTTTATAAAATTCACTATGACTTACTGATAGAAAATGTGCCATCTACGTTTATTTTAAATATCTATTTGCGTTAAAAAAAATTCTTGAATTGTATATAATTTAATTATTATTTTAACCACATTAGGTCAGTTATTTTTCAATAAAAACAAATAAAATTATATAATTATAATATTAAATAACAATATTAATGATTTCCAATTGAAAAAAAAAAAACAACGTAGTGTTAATTTAAAATGATTAAATCATCACAAAAATTAAAAAGTATCATTAGAATTAAACTCAAAAATATTGAAAACGATATTTTGATAATTGTTTTAATATTATTGTAATACTTCTATATGTTCATCACAATAGTTTTACCGATTTCTAATTTATATTTGTGGGCTAATTTTTGTGGAAACTGCATAATAATGACATGAAAATAATTAGCATGAACTCTAGAAGGTGATGTCATGATATTTGCTTTTGGCGATAAATTAGGCGAACTGCCAAAACGACAAAATTAGGTAACACACAATGTAATATCTTAATTTAAAATTATAAAGTTCATTCACAACACAATCATATATCTTACCCATATTTTCTTAATATTTGCCGCCATAAGTGTCGTTTTTTCACTTAACATGTTAATCTTAGTATTTATTTATTTATTTATTTGGTTTTTGCAATTCATTTTAGTAAGATTTTTTTTTCAAAAAGATTTTAAAAAGTGCATTTTGACTAATTTGATCAATCATGCTTATTCAAAGCATATGCTAATTAGTATGAATTTGGTTCGATAATGTGAAAATTCATGCATACAAGAATCTAATTTATGGTTGATTACAACTAATATAAGTTCACTTGGATAAAAGTTAAGTAAGATCATGAATTTAAAAAATGGGAATGAATTAGTGCTTATTGATCCAACTGAAGCTCAAAAGGTTGAACAAGTGGCACTAATTAAATTCAACAAACCATGCAATTATGCAATTTTATATACATGAATTGGAATTAAACTACTAATTATCAGCCACGTAGCATTTTCCAAATATCTCATTTCTCAAAAGCTGGATTCCCTGAAGAAGAAAAAAAAAGGTGGGTTGGTAATAATATCTGGAAATTACTTAGATCATTAAAATTGCTTTAGACTTGACGTGTTTAGTTTATTATTAATTAAAACAAATAGATTTAATTATAATTCCCACAAATAACAATTTAATAGTAAGTACATATATATATATATATATATATGAGTGGTAAACAATAACGAATTAATTTGACATCAATTAAATAATTTATAAATTTATTTTAAATATAATAAAATAAAAGGTGCCGTTTGCCCAAGTAAACCTATAGTGGTATTGATGTAGATAATTGATGACCAACTCACTAAATCACGAATTCTTGGAATTATGTATGATTTGTTATTTGTAGATATTTACTATATTTTTATTCAGTCACTTGCTTTGTAGGGGTTTGAAGAGGGGAACCACGTGTTTAAGGTATTTTGTTCGACTTTTAAGGTAATTACACTTAGTGGGGTGGCTAAGACGGCAGATTTTCACCCTTTTACTAATATTTATATCTCTTTTTAACTCCCTACCTATCACGGAAATAAATCCACTAATAATGTCTTAACCACTATTTCATTAATATAAGAATTTTTGGGATGCAAAAAACAAAATATGTAATTTATTTGAACCAAAATAAATAATATCATAAAAATATTAGAGTTACTATCTCGATAAATAGTGTCCTAATACATGTTCATCTATGACTTTGAGGAACAACATATATAATTAAAAATGAGAGAGATATCAATATTATTACAAACTATTCTACTTTTCTCAAATATATTACAAATTATGCATATTACTAAAATATTTTACAAATTATCAGTTTTGTTTTAAATTTATGATGGAAGCAAATTTCTGACGACAAAAAGCTGACATGGCATGCCGGAAGACATGCTATCACTTCTAATATTACACATCAGCATTTGTATGAAACCTCAAATCTATTACAAATTATGTCATTTTCTCAATTATATTACAAACTATATATATTCCAAAAAAATTACTCAACTATCAAATATTTTATAAAAACGTAATTACATATATTTAAAATATTTTTAAAAAATTTATCGACAAATTAAAAATTGCAAAAAATGGAAAACCAATCTCTCGTCTCTCACTGGCAATTTTTTATGACAAAAAATGGAAAATCAATATTAATTATGCATAAAGATAGAAAAAATGGCAAAAAAAAAAAATAATAATAAAAAATTGCTCTCGTGTCTGACTTACAATATCTAATGACAAAATGAGAATCAATGCTTAATTATACTTAAAAAATCGGGAAAATGGCAAAAATTAGGGAAAATTTATCCCATTTCTCACTTTGTCGAACAAAAAATAATTTTATAAATAATTATCATTTATAATTATTGATGACCAAACAATAATATTTCATATCTTTTACATAACAAATAGCAACACAAATAAAAATCATATTTTTGTAAAACCAATACTCAAGATACAAATAATACAAAGTTGATGCAAATTGTGCTCCATCCCATCCAACCATGAAGCAAAATAAAGTTAGGCGTTCCAAAACCATACAAGAGATAAATATTGTTTGAATTCATCTCTCTATATCACGTGAAGACACAATCAGTATCATAAAACTTTACTTGTATTTCCTCTGCTAACATCATCCACTTGAGATCTTTGACTATCTTGCTCGTGCACTTCAATAATCTTCACATGTCTCGAACTCTTGTACTAAATAATTGCATAAAGAAATGTATTAATGTGCAATAAATTAAATTATAATAGAAATTAGGAGAGATATTTTACTAAAGCTCTCAACCGAAGGTTGAACATTTTCCCTAGGCCTTCCAACTTTGTGCTGAAAAATAAGAATCCGATTAATAAACATTACAAGTTATATTATAACATTGAAAAAGTATCATTATTATATTACCTTCGACACTACTTTATTGGTTGGATTTGTAGTTGGTGCAGATTCGGGACACGTTCTAGTGTTGTGGCCAAATCGCCCACAATTGCGGCATGACATCCTTATTCCTGTTTTGGGCCTTTTGTTTTTCCCATGCTTCACCTCCTCAGTAGGATCTCATCTCCTATTTTTCTCGGTCTTCCTGGGTGGTTTTTATATATTCAAGGGAAAATATGGGTGGCTCGTTTATAACAGGCCACTCTAAAGGGCCACCCATAGGGGTCAATGTATTCTTATACATGTCAATGTCATTTACCCTATAATAGAACCTATCAAAAAAGGTCACAAGGTCCTCCATAAGATAAAATATGCATGTAAGAGCATGCACACAAGGAATTTCTGTCAATGCCCACCATCTACAACTGGATTCTCTTTTTCCCAAGTCAACCATGCAAATTTCATATTTGTTCACCAAACTATACACTTCATACTTCCTATCAATAGAAGAGATCAAGTCATAATTCTTTACACGGGCCTTTCTAATAATGGACACAAGATATTCGTGCATTTTTGCAACTCAATAGCAATATCATGCATTCTCTTCATAAGATATTTTCTTATTTCCTCCAACATTTCTATGATAGGCTTATCTCTAAAATTCAATATGTAAAAATTAAATGTCTCACATATATTGTTATCTATCATGTCAGACTTGCTTGCAATGATACTAATGACTTACAAAACAATTGAGGTTGTCTGGAAAAAAAATCATCATATGCAGGTACAGATGCAACCTTTAATCTCACTTGTTTTCATTTGAAATTGAAGTGCATTTGTGCACATGACTGATTCCCAAAAAAACTTATTGAATTTCTCCGCAGTGTGCAATTTCCTAAAATTAGCTACGGGGTACATCTTGTTGTTGCAGTCCTTTGCAGCTGCTGTTAAAATTGCACCTCCAAAAGCGGTTTTAAGAAATCAAACATCAAAGCCTAGAATTCTTCTACACCCCACCATAAAATCATGCTTCAAGGCTGAAAATCCTATGTAGAATCTTTAGAACACATCTTTATCGCTTGTGTTAAGATAAGTCTTTAAGTCAAACCTTCCATTCTTGTCAATAGCTCACAAATATAATATATAAGATCTGAGCTGAAAATAATGGCTCTCATACAAACCTCTCAACTTTTCAATTGCTATGGCTTTGGCTCTATAACATAATCTTCTTCCCATAAATATACCATAAATAGATCGAATATCCATTGTCATCACTTTGGCACTATACAGAGATAGATTCCACAACTTGATTGTAGACTTCGTGCACTTGATGAATGATAGAGAGTGAAGCAGCCTTTGAGAACTCTCGTGTGTATATTCGTATAATTCCCACGTCTCTAGTCTTCTTCATCTTCTATTTATTGAACTTGGAGCACTCGTACACGTTTTCCACTACATGGCAATGGATTGTGTCATCTTCCACTTCTTTTACATGGTCATGCCACAAAACACAACGACCACAAACTCACGTGGAGGTTGAAAAGAATACTCCCTCCGTCCTTTGGCATTAGTCTCATTTTCCATTTTCGTCTGCCCCGCAGAATTAGTCTCATTTCCTAAAAAGGAAAAAAATCTCCTCACACCAATAAAATATTAATTCCACAACACTCACAAAAATTGGTAACTGTGCCAAAAGCAAATGGAACTAATACCAAGGGACGGAGGGAGTATTTAGGAACAAGAATAAATAATTAAATATAGTTACTAACAATAATATATACGTTCCCTAATATTTAGGACCTGCAAAAACGTAACATAACAGATATATACAAGTTTTCTATAAAATAGGAGTTAGTTGTAACAAACAGATACGAAAGTTTAACATAGGAGTGTCAAAGTTAAACAAAATCTGTCAAAGTTAGAACAGATTCGGATAAGATTAACACCGAAGTATCAATGAGAGGTAAGTTTGACAACATTGTGTCAAACTTACTTATTCGATACTTCACATATGACATTTCCCAACTATTTGCTTGTTGCTTGTCTGTTGGAGATAGTTCTAACACATTTACGTTCTCCATTGTATGATTTAACCACTCATGTAGGCTCTCCAAGCAGCTTATTTGCATAAAACCTCCACGGGCAACCATCTTCACATATAGCTTCAAGTTTTCCTCTACTTGCATGCTTCCATTGTATATTATGTCCATTTACAATTTCCCAAAGTCTCACCCCCTTTTTGCATTAGTCAAAATCTTTGAATTTGAACTCAATCTCAAATTTTAGCTTCTTATGATCACGCATTTCATCATAAATCAGAGGTTTTTCATGCTTCTTCTTTATAATAAAATATGCATCTTCATGAGAGTCTGATGATGCACTAGAAATATCAGAATCCTCAAACTCTAATTGATGGCCATTCGATTCTAGATTCAAATTTTGTACCTCTTGAGTTTTGCCCTCAATCTCTTGATCATTTCTTATTTTCTTTATAATTTTATAGAGTTGTTCATCATCTGAAAATAGATCACCATCTTCTATTTTAAGTGAATTCTCAAAACCATCACTTGAATAATCATCATTCTCTTCCTTGTTCTCATTTTCATCTTCAGTTCTTGGCTCATTTTGTTTACAGCCATACTCACTGTCTCATCCTGATTCTAATTTAGATTGGAAGACTCAGAAAGCTCATTCACTATAGTTAAATCACCCACAACAGCTTCAATATACACTTTCAAAATCAAAGATGGATTACAATCCACTTGCAAGTACAATGGATCTTCTAAGCTTTCTTTGTCATGGAAAAAGTGAAAATCTTTGGACAAACTCAAATCTTTCGAGGCATATTTAAGAGAACTAACATATCCATTTAAGTGCAAGAATGTTTCAAGCTCGTCATAATTTAGCAAATCAATGTCATTTTTTTTTCTACATTGATCTTACCACCAACATAATTTTTTCTATCAAATCTTCCTTCATGCTGAATTTCTTGTGTGATTAACCGATCAAAATCCATCAACTATAACTCTGCCTGAAAAAAATTGTGATAATAAAAAGCAAATTAGAAACCATACAAACTCATTAACCATACTCCTGCCACTTGAGTAGTGTTGGCCCCGGGCCGGTTCCGGTTCGGAACCGCCGGTTCCGGTTCCGGGATATATGGAACCGGAACCGGCCCGGCTAGGAGGGTAGGCGGTTCCGGTTTTGAACCGTAACCGGCGGTTCCAGTTCCGGTTCAGCCGGTTCCGGTTCCGAACCGCCGGTTAATTTCGTTTTTTTTTTTAATTTCAATTATACTATTTATTTTGTTCCAAAAATTGTAATTATAAGTATTTATTTCATTTGAGTAATATTTGGTTTGTACACAAAAATTGTATTTTATTTTTACTTTGTACAAAAACAAATTAAATAAACACAAAGATAATAAGATATATGAGGAACATTGTATATTAAGATTGCAAATTTAAACTTACAAGTTACAATTTTTTTGCAACTACTCAAATTATACAAATTACAAACTACACAAGTTATACAAATTACAAAATTGAAGAATTAATATTATTACAATGCTTGAAAATGAAAACTATAAACCAATAAATTCTAAAAAATTAAAAAAAAAATTAAGGGGGGAGGGGAGGGGTTATTGAAAAGGGCTTGCACTTAATTTTTTACCTTAAAATTAAGTTGCCTACGTATCCCTTAATTTTCATTAAGGGAATCAAAACTCACGTAGTTCTCTTACCTTACTTACCTTTAATCGGATTCGAAATCCGCATCACCTAGGCCATCGGAAGCATTAGTACTTGCCGCGCTTGCTTCGGAGTTGTAAGCATCCTCGTCGTCGAAGATGTGCCTCCAATCCGGTTCTTGACGTCGATCTTCGGCATCTTTCCAATCTTTTAGTAAAACTTGTGCTTCCAAATTGGCCGGTGTCAAGTTGGACCTTCTTTCATCCAACATATAGCCACCCGAGCTAAATGCTTGTTCCACGGCAACCGTTGATGCGGGGACGGCTAAGAACTCCTTCACCATCGTACTTACGATTGGGTATTGTTGTTGTCGCCTTGACCACCATAGTAGAATATCAACCTCGGCCGGAGCGTTCTCATCTTCTTCATCTTGAACCTGCAAACAATCACCACCAACATACATTTCCGCCAAATAAACATCTAGTTCGCTTTGTTGCGAACTAGACGGGCGGTTTTGAGACATAATATTATGAATTCTAGCTAACAAGGGGTTAGCACTAGTTTGGCCGGAAGTTGTTGTCCTAGAGGTAGATCTAATTTGAACTAAGTGGCTATATGTGACACAAAATGAATCGAAAGCTTCACGTAATGTGGCACTAAGTTGGGCTTTAACTACATCGACGGAGGGGAGGTTCAAACTTTCTAAAGGGATAATTTCGTCGGGCCCTATAAATGCTAAGGTTGAGAGAGCGGTATAATATGTATCAAGAAAAGAATAAACACCTTCTAATTTCATACTAGGATCAAATACTTTAGCAATTAAAAAAACGGAGGGAATCTCCCTAAAATATTTTAACCATTTATTAACCATATCAAATATTATATGCCTTAATTCGGGAATAGAACTACATTGATTAAATTGACAAGCAATATAACAACAATGATATAAAACTTTAGAACTAGTCGGATAATAGACACCGGATAAAACTTTAGTTGCGTTAGAAAAAGATTTTAACAATTCATGCAAAGATGTACATGCATCCCAATGAGATAAATGCAAACTAACACCATACTCATCACTTCTAAAAGATTGTACTAATAATTCTTTATATTTAAAAGTTGCATTAAGCATTTCATAGGTGGCATTCCACCTATGAGTAATATCGGTTGGAAAACGTTTAGCTCGGACTCCATGAGAAGTACAAAAAGAAGCCCATTTTTTTGCAATTTTTTTATGCTTATGTATGCATAAAATTGCCTCCCTAATAGGTTGGATTGAATGAGTATAAAGTTTCATACCATCTTGAACGGCTAAATTAAGAATATGAGTAATACAACGACAATGGAAAAACTTACCTCCGAGGACCGGATTGCACTCCAAAATAAGATCCCTCACCGATGCGGTGTTGTTGCTTGCATTATCAAAACCAATAGAAAATATTTTGTCATTTATTTTATATTAGTGAGCTATTTTTATTAATTTACGGGCTATATTGATTGCCGTATGAGGTTCATCAAATTGTCGGTATGCAATTATTCTTTTATTTATTTTCCAAGACGAATCTATCCAATGAACGGTTACACCTAAATAATGATGTTCGGATCTACAATCATCCCAAATATCGGCGCAAATAGAAACCCTATGATCTAATTTTTTAAATTGATCGCGTAAAGTCAATCTATATTGTCTAACTCTATTTCTTATTGAACGCACCATAGTTGTGCGTGGAATTCTTTTTTGAAGAGGTTGGACCGGATTTATATATTTTTCAAATTGGAAATCATCTAATAATCCAAAAGCTAAACTCTTTACACAAATCCATGACCCTAATGAATCCCTAGATTCTATCGGATCATATTTATGAAGAGAGGAAGAGGAAGACGTACCTTGGGGGAAAGAAAATGCACCTTGGTTTAATTGAGTTTGACCCCTAGCCAAGCCAAACTCCGTGGGATGCTTCACCTTTATGTGGCGTATATATGTTCCATATCCACCACCGGCGGCGAATTTGTATTTCTTAGGGCAATAATTGCAAAGGAGATCAAATTGTTCGGGAGCACCTATAATTATATATTTTTCTAGTTAGATATATCATAATTAAAATTTAAAATAAGTATAAGAATTTGAAATAAAATTTAAAATGAGTATAAGAATTTAAAACACCATGTACCTTTCTTTTGCTCCTTTGCACGAATTTTTCGGAAGTGCTTTGTGAAAAGATCGGATTTCAAAGCTTTTGGACTCTTGTTTGAATCGAAATCATCATCTTCTTCATTTACCTCGGCCTCGGGGGTGGAACATCTTCGTTGCCTTCCAATGCCTCACGAAAACGCATTTCATGATGTTGCAATTGTCGGGCATACTCCTCATCGGCTTGTATTTGAGTTTCACGAAGATCATCATCACTCGATGACAAATTGATGTTATCATCGTATTGAGATTGAGAAGAGCTTTCAAGATGAACACCACGACGACGTTGACGAGGTGGACCTCTAGTAGTATCATCTCTAGACGTTGTCTTGCCCTTGCTCCTATTGTCGGCACCACCAACACCACGGCTTGAAGACATATTTAGAATTTGAGAGAATAGATTTGGGATGAAAATTAGAAAGAGAAATTTAAATTGAAACTAATTGAGAATAATTGAGAGTAATTGAGAGAATTGAGAGAATTGAATGAGAGAATTGAGAGAATTGAATTAGAGAATTGAGAGTAATTGAGAGAATTGAGATTGAAGTGTGAAAATGTTGAGGGAAAGGGGGGTATTTATAGTGAAAAATTGGAGAAAAAAAAAAAGACGTTGGAACCGCCGGTTCCGGTTCGGAACTGCCGAACCGGCGGTTCAGGGACACGTGGCGACGTCCCATTGGTCGAATTCAAAAAAAGAGCCGTTTCTAGCCGTTGGAACCGCCGGTTCCGGTTCGGAACCGGCTTCCAATGGCTAGTTTTTTTTTAAAAAAAACCGGCGGTCCGGTTCCGAACCGGAACCGCCGGTTCACCATTAATTTTTTTTTTTTTTTTTTCACCGGTTCCACGGTTCGGAACCGCCGGTTCCGGTTCCGGTTAAAACATGGAACCGGAACCGGCCCGGCTAGAACCGGTTACGGTTCCGGTTCGGAACCGTGGAACCGGCGGGCCGGTTCAGCCGGTTCCGGTTCATAATGGCCATCACTACACTTGAGAAAACTCTATACATTTCTTCTCCAGCAAGCGAAAAATTGTTCATTGCAGAAACCAATATTCACGATTCACAAAAATAAAATTATAAAATATTTTAAAATAATAATTTTTCATTTATAAGATGTAGAAACCAAAATATTAGAAACAAACGAATATTACCTTTCACAGCTACGGAAAACACTGAGCATACAAGTTTAAACTCTAAAAATCTTTCATTCGCTTGACAATGAAATTGGGGATAATGAAATTAAGGCTTATTGATTTTCTTGTTTGTGGAAAGTTTTGGGGAGAATGAAATAAGTTTAGAAATTAGGGATTTACGGTAAGGGGGTTAAGATATGGGATTCACATAATATTTTGGGGATGGGTTTCAATATTCTTTTTGCCATTTTTTCTCTTTTTTATGCATAATTAATATTGATTTTCCATTTTTTGCCATTAAATATGTAATACCCTGTGTTTTAATTTTGAATTTGTATCAGCTATTCAGGAAAGAAGGTTCAATTGAGAAGTATTTGAAGTTGTTAATTTTGGATTGGAGAAATAACATTAAGTTGGTAATTATATGGGGAGAATTATCAAGAAATTAAGGAAATATTATGTATTGGAGAATGAAATTTTGGAGGTTATTGCATGTATTTTTGGACTTTTGTAAAAATTGGAAGTATTAGGTTGGATTATTGTAAAAATTATATAATTAGATATAAATACTTACATTTATATATATATATAAATAATTATATATATTGATGTGGAAAAATATATAAAATATATATATACCATATATTATAATATTTCATACCATATATTATAATTTAGAGAGAGAAATAGTGAGAGCAAACCCATCCCAAACCCCATTCCCGTCAGCCTTCTTCCGACGGATTTTCCGGCCGACTCCAGCCACCATCCGGCAAACCACCACCACCATTGTGTATCTCTCGCGCCGAGCTTCGATTTGAGTACTCGTGGGCCTCGAGAGGACGAGTAACGGCCGAGATATTGCAGAGAGAAGTTGAGGTGGGTGTGTAGTGCGTTTTTGAAATTTCTTGAATTAAATCATGTTATTCCGGCCGAATTCCGGCGTTTTAACCTTAGATTCGTACTCCCCATTGTGTAGGGAGCATTCGGACGTTGATAAAACTTCATTTGGACGCCGGAAATCGCCAAGCGCCGCCGTGTGTGGAGGAGTTCCGGCGAGGTATTTTGTGTCCCCGTTTTTCTTCGTATTTTTGTGTTTTGAGGGTATATTCCTGTTCCTTGTAGTCTAGGGAGTCCAAATATATGTTTGCATGTGTAATCGGCTGGCGAAATTGCGAGATACGGCGAGTTGCAAGTTCAGCTCCGGCGAACTCGCGAAGAAGACGACCTGTGTCGATCAACACTAGTCGACACGAGGGCATGTCGACTGGCGTGTCGACACACTTGTGTCGACCGACTCCAGGTAGTGTCGACCGACACAAGGCTTCGACAAGGAGGTGTCGACCAGGGTTGTGTCGACCGACACAAGCCCTGTCGGTCGACACAGAGGCATGTGTCGACCGACACAACTCCTATGTCGATCGATACATAGGCATGGGTCATCCTTTTCACGATTCCTATCCAGTCCTAATTCCTTCCCAGTCTTGTTTAGTACAAGTAAGATATACTATCCTAGATTCATTGTACTGACTGAGAACCCTAATTGATTGTAGGGATTTGAACGCAAGGACAGTTGAGCTCAGCCTAGCAAGAAACATCTACTTTAAAAGTCAAGAACGAGGTGGGAAACTATTTCTATAAAATCAAAAATGCGTGTTTTTATTTTCAAAATGTGATGAAATGTTTTGCTTTGAAATGAGACTGCTATGCATGTTTCGTGCTATTATATCTGTCCTCTGTCGTTTCCCATCGACAATAGAGAATAACTAATGAGTTTGGAACCAGGTTCTCATAACTGCGCTAGAACTCAATTAGTAGTATGGAGTAGCGACTCCATATGATTGGGAATTTGAAGAGATAAGGGGGATGCTTGTTGGTATTTGGATACGGGGATTATGAATGATGAATATTAAACGATCGGGTCTCAAAATGGATTGCTGAGACTAGTGCACTTAGATGACAGTAGGTTGAGTGTGTTTACATTCCTAACTGATCATCGTAACTCGGAAGCCGGCCAACTTCCAGTTACAACACTGAAACAGATATGATATCATATAATTAGCACGTGCGTGAAAATAAAACGTTTTAGATAGCATGGTTCTTTTCAACAAAACTCCATGTCTATCTGTGTGAGTTGCATAGCATGTTTCCTATATAAATGTATGATTTCGGGCATGTTTCTCATTGGGTACGTAAGTACTCAGCCCCTCGCGTTATTTCTAAAACGTGCAGGTTAAGCAGCATGGATGGGAGTTGCAGGGTGTAAGCTGGTGAAGTAAGGTTTTTTTTTAGAGATTAACAGATCCTGTGACATGTATCTCCATATACATGTCACCATCCCGCTACACACACTGCTGCACCGCTCTCTGATTTGATCCTTCCCATCTTTTGATTTGATAACTCATAAACCTGTTTTATGAAATTGACTCGAAGTACTTATTTCTACTGTTTATTTATCTTTTTATTTAAATCAAAGTCTTCCGCTTATTTGGTTATTTTGAAAATGTTCAATAAAATCTGAAACATCAATGTAACGTGGCCCCAAATTGGGAAGGTCAGTTGGGGGCGTTACAAAATATTGTCAATGATAGACGAGAGATTGGTTTTCCATTTTTTGTAATTTTTTTATTTGTCGATAATATTTTAAAATATTTTAAACATAATTATATATATATATTAAAATATATATTTTAAAATTTTAAAATATATGTAAATACGTTTTTATAAAAATTTGATAGTTGAGTGTTTTTTTGGAATATATATAGTTTGTAATATAATTGAGAAAATGTCATAGTTTGTAATATATTTAAGATTCCCTACAAATGTTGATGTTATAATATTAGAAGTGATGACATGTCTTCCGATATGCCATGTCAGCTTTCTGTCGCTGGAAATTTGCTCCCATCATAAATTTGCAACAAAACTGATAGTTTGTAATATATTTTGATAATATACATAGTTTATAATATATATGAGAAAAGTAGAATAATTTATAATAATATTGATACTTTTTCAAAAAAAAAAAAAATTAAATTAAAGATGGTAGAACAGAAAGAAAGAAAGATTATGGATTAGGTTGAGGAGATTGGAAGGCTACATTTTCCAAGTGTGATACACTTCAGAGCTCAAAATTCAGACATGATTAATATTTATATATATTGAATGTTTTAAATCATAATATTTTGCCAATAGCTATTTTATTAAAATTATTACAATTAAATATTTATTTATTTTTAATACTAAGACCTAATTGTTGTTGGAGATGTATTCAAGTTTAAAATTAATAATTGACCCGATTGGATTGAGCTAAAAATCCGTTATGGTTGAAATATTGAATTCCAAAAAAGATTCAACATGAATGTTTCGGACCGACTAGTTAAAGGTATGAAAGAATTAAGCCTGAAATCTGAAATTATGTTATCAAAATCTAATCTTAACATTGATGGTTATAATTTTGAATTATTTTTTAATTTATATAAATGTATTTAGTGCAAATAATTTATGATAGATAAGGAATACATAAAAAATAATTTAATTATAGAGTTAAAACATGCTAAAATATTAGTGAAATAAAAAATATTATATTTTGATTATTTAAATTGATGATACATAAAGATTGTGATGTGTTGAGGTTTGATTTATTAAAAAAATTAGAGCCCGTGAATTCATATCAAAATGAAGAAATCATTTAGAATTATTCCACAGAGTAGAAACCCAAAACTAGGGTTACATATAAAATATTAAAAAATTACGGAGATTGGAGAAAGGAGGCGTGAATCCTCCCTTATATTTTATTAAATTAAATGTTTCTTTTTAACGGGTAGCCTAACAACCCAAAACACTTTCCTATAATATAGGAATTGTGGTTGAATAAGTCTTACTTGACCAAGTTGCCACTTTGACTAGACCTTGATCAGATGAATTGCAACATTATCTTGGATTTTTTAGGTCTTGATTTAATTGGGTCTATAAATCTTCTAGGCTTTTTTAATGCTATAGATTTTGGGGTTAGTCGTGGTCCCGCTACATGTTTTGAGCTCGGTTGGTTAGGCCTCTGCGTATTTATCTCGATAAGTGTGTGGTTGATCGTAAGGCCTGTTGGATTAGACAGGTTTCTTGTGTCGGGTTTGAATGACCCTCGATTTTTAAAAGAAGATGGGGCTCAGTTGTTAAGTCAATATTTGGCAAGTTTTGAAAGGGTGTAATAGGCTCTAGGTCTATGTATTCCTTATAAGTTCGTTTGGGCTGGACCGTTAGGGCCTGACCCAACGTAATGTTTTTATTTTATTTTTTAATAAAAATATATTCATTTACACTTACACACCCATATTCCTTTGGGGGGAAGAAAGGACTTGTAACTTTTTTTTGTCTAGGCAATGTGTTTTTACTATTACATCGAACGTATTTTGTATATATATATATATATTTTTTTTTTCTTTTTTTGAAAGAGTTCATATTTCGTATATCTTATTATTATTTAAAAAACTAGATGATAGATAAATATTTAACGGTATAAAAACTCTTCTAAAACTAGAGTGAAAAACAGATTTACAAGATTAACTAATTTAATGGATTAGTCTAAAAACCGAATAATTAAAGTTAGGGGAAGCTTTTATGTATTGGTGCCGGTGGTGAAGTAGAAAATTAGAATTTATAATATTATGTTATGTCCCATTAAATTGAAATTAAAATAGAAAAATTGTATTAGACTCATTCCGCATCGGTCCAAACCTTTGATTGTAAACCAACCGAGGCCCATAAATACATAGAAATTGGTGGTGGAGAGGCCCATCAAAATAAACAAATCTCATAATACCTTTTTGTGGAATCCATTAGTTATTTATTTTTTTTTCCCTTTTTTAAAAAAATAAATAAATTGAAAGAGATGTCTTCAATATATTCAAATATAAAATAAGTTGGTTATCAATAAAAACACTAAACCATTATTATTTGAAATCGAAAACAGTTATCTCATCATGTATTATAACAATATTAATTGACAAGCGACCCTGTTCCCCACCACCCACATATATAAGGAAATAAATAAGCTCTTTTCTCACTAAAATACAGATTTATTGAGTTTTCAGCTAAATAAAATTAAGAAATATATAAAATTTAAGTTGGATCATCTAACATTACCTAATCTGCTCAATTTATTACAAATGATTATCCGCCAACCATCCATGTCCACATCTAATACACATATATTATTTAGGATTCTCCCTATATGCATTTTTTCTTGCAGAATCTAAATTGGTTGTTTAACCCTACGGATTTTATTTTATTTTTAAATGAATAAGCCAATAACATTAATTAGATAAAGAGGCAGCAATACACCGAAGCGATACAAGAAAATTATTAGCCTTGCCAGAGATAAAAAATGGCTCTTTTGCTAAATGAACAGTCTCATGAGCGATAAAGGGAAATCATTAACCCAACGGATTTTGAAACTTTATTTTTATACAAAATAATCATTGTAATTCGAATACAATAAATATCTCTTTTTTTTTTTTTTTTTTTTCTGGTTTTTGCTTTTTTGGGGTAATCCGGATTTCCAGTTTTCAGCTTCATGTAAGTTTAAAATAGGTTGGTTAGTTAGATGGAAGAACCTAAAATAAAATGAGATGAGATTATGATGATGTTACATATTTTAATAGATATGTGTGATTGAAATAAATGATGAAATATCGCTTTTAAGAGAGAAAAAATAGAGAGGAAGAAGGGCCAGCAGCGAATAGGGGAAGGTGGCCAACCAAACCAATGAAAAAGGGTGATAGAGAGCTTAATTAAATTAATCTATATATTATTACTATATATTATGTGGTCATAACCAACCAAACCCTCAACATTTGTGGGTTGAATGTGACGATTTTCATTTGTATATATTTTATACCAAAATCACCAACCAAATCAATTTGGACACGTACATCATCTAATTCATCATAATCAATCAATAACATATTTTCGTAGTCAATGTTTTGTGGCGTCAAAATTCTGAATCCGAGTTAAAATTAATTAAGACTTCAACCGACCTATTCAACTCTCCTAGGACTCAAATGCGACTTGATTTTCAATCATTTAAACATCCCCAATCAAACTCCAAATTTAATTTTTATGAACAAGCTTTAAGAATAATTCAAAAATTCTTGATTCAGGACTCGAAAAATAATTTAATTATCGATTAAAATCAAAAAGATCGTTGGCGGACCTACATTAGGGCTAGGGGGGCTCCAGCCCCCAGCCGGAATTTTTTTTTCATTTTTATAATATCGTGATCTGGGATTTTTTAGATTAGCCCCCTTGGTAAAAAAAATGAATGAAAATAAGAAAAAAAATATGATATGAATGGTTGAAGTCTAGTGGAGGTAAAAAAAAAAAAAAATCAACATCCTCACGGAGTTTTCTGGATTCGCCACTGTGAAAGATGATTCTCAATCCAAGTTATTCTAATTGAGAATTATTTTATCTTCCAGATCCTGAATTTAAAATTCATCTTTTTAATCTTGAATCGATAATTAAATTATATTTTCGATTCAAAATTGATAATACTCCATAAAATGTGTATTGGCCGTAGTTAGAAGCATGCATTAGTTAATGATGATATGCACATGGGTTTTCTTTGTTATTAAATTGTACGCGTAAAATTGTCAGATATATGCAACCAATTTTTTTGGAACCGGATAGTCTTATCCAATATACAAAACTGCTTTACTAAGGTTCCACATGTCCATAATTCAACCATTAACATAATAATAATAATAATAATAATAATAATATTTTAGTTAAATACTTAAATGAAGAAATACAATCTATTTAAAATAAAGCCAATTAAGAAATTTCTTACAGGTCTCTTTATTTTTTTACCCTTGTGTCAGTATTATATTATGAATATTAGTTCATTTAAATATACCTTATTATAAGCCAATTAGCCTAATAAATTAAATTTGTCTGACCCTAAAATCTGAATTCCATCAACATACTAGTATACTATTATGATGGCTTTTTATATTTATAAAATTTTATATGTTAGAAGAAATTGACTATAGTAAATCAAATAATCGTGTAAGATATATATCGCTGCAGTGAAAAAAATAACTATAACACAAAACTAATACACCAATATATCATTGCCCTATAAATCATTACTAAGTTGAGACTTCAAAGAGTTGCGTTGCTTGTTCATATTAAGTTGATGTAGGATTATAAATGAACTAAATTGATCGCCAACTACTTAAGTTCGATTCGATAAAAGCATATTCAAACTCGTTTATAATATAATGAACCATACTTAAATTTTATAATATTTGACTCATGGGCTTATTAGCAAACTCATTGGCTAGAATTAATACGAATGATAAAATTAATATTTTCAAAATCTAGCGAAATAAGTATGATAAGTCTTTAAAAATATTTTATCTAAAATTAGAAAGTTTGTTTATCTATTAATTTTGTGAACAGAGACGGATCTAAATTTTTTTACTATTACTATTAAAAATATATTTTTATTACTATTTATATATATTTTTAGATATTATTTATATATTTTTTCACATAATGCATCCCCAATTTATTATATTGATATATTGTATCCCCAATTTCAAATTTATAGATCCGCCCCTATTTGTGAACTTCAAAATATTCGTTAAAAAAATTCAAAACTTAACTCAATAACAAATGAATCAAACTTAAACAAGACATTATTCAATACGAGTTCGTTTAATTACAAGTCAATTCATATGTTTTTTTAAATGCAGTTTGAAATTCTCGCAAGCTAAAGTTTTTTTTTATTTTTTGTTTTTTCTAATTTTTATATATACAAGCGCAAGCTAAAGTTGGTTTATAGAAAAATAGTTTAATTATTATATATTAGCCTGAATCCCTGACGTAAAATATAAAACGAATCGTCGACTTTAAAGCCGAAATTAATTGGAAAGCAAAACAACACTTCCATTTGCATGAAATTAGAGAAATGGTTTCCAAAAAATTATAGAAATTAAGATAACAAATTCATTTTCTTAAATAATATATATATATATATATATTTATAAAGTCAATAATTTTATTAATACTAATAACAAATATGATCACAAACTTTCAAATTAAATATTATAAAATTCTAGTTTGGCTTTTTCAATAAATAATCTAACAAATATTTATCTTGTCAAAACCGGAGCAATACAAACATATTTTGATTCGTTTACGGTAACACTATTTAAGTTTATTAATTGAAGTGTTGGAGATCATTAGATGTTGATTTTAATTAAAGAAATCGAAATGACTTTCCATAATTCGGCTTCATAATTTAACTGGGTTCAAAACCATAAATGATCTCACAAAAAACAGAAAATAACGGAAAAGTGTGAGAGCAATCGTCGAACTGCCGTTAGAATCTACGAAAGAAACAGCAAATTAATTCTCTGCGAAAAGGAAAAAGGAAAAAGGAAAAAGGAAAAAGAAATTAAAAAAGATAAAACAAAATAGAAATCGAAATGTTGATTCTCCCAACGTTTTATAGTAATCGTTAATGGTGGGGACATGCTTGAAAGGCTCAAATACACTATTCTATTCATGGGCTGATTTTGAATTGTTTTTTTTTTTTTTTTTTTTCTTATTTTTTGAACTTCGTAAAAAATCTCTCTCTCTCTCTGCGTGTGTGCATGTATAAATGTTGAGGCATTATTGCAGCCAGCAATTGTATTTGAACAAGAAGTTTGAATTACATTGCCGAGAAGAAGAACAACACTCAATCTGTTGCTTTAGCAAGAAAGGAGAGATTTCTTAGCTTTCAGATTATCCGATACCCTTCTTGTAAGTCTCTCTTTTCCCATGACTTGGTTTTCTTTTCTATGTATATTCTGTTGAAAGTTACTTTGCTCTCTATCTCAATTTTTTTTTCGATTAAACGCACCCTTGTGGTAAAGATCTCTTTTTTTAATTGCTTCTGGTATTGTTCAATTTGCCCATGTTTCGACCCCTTTGTCGAACGTGTGTTTTCTGAAATTCTCCAACTTTTTAGGTAGTTTTCCTCTCTGTGTTGAACTCGTATCATAAAGATAACTTTTCCCCCATCTGGGTATGTTCAACTTTCATTATTCTTGCAACTTTCTTTAATAAATCTGTTTGCTTAATGCTTTGCTCCGTGGGATTGTTTGTTTGGGTGTTCTTGAGGAATGGGTTTTTGTTATTTTTTCTAAAATTCTTGAATTCTTCTTGGTCAAAAGGCTCGCTTTTATTTCTTTCTCGTGGAAAAGCAATTTGAAGATTTCTTCAACCTCTGTATTCCGCCTTTTGACTTCATTTTCAAAGGCTGTCGCAATTTTCGAGCTGTATTTAAATTAGCAACTGGTCATCTTGCATAGCTTTCTAATGCTGCACGTGCTTTGAACTTGTTGGTAATGTTGCAGCTCTTGTTTTGTGATAGGTAAGAGTTCATTGTGTTAGACTTGCCTTGTTTAACAAAGATGGGGGATCACTTTGTTTTGCTGGTTGATCGCTTGCTTACTGAATCGACCCTGGAGGCTGCAATCGAGAGTAGATTAAAGCAGGCTGCACCTATCACTGTTGATGAAGTAGCAATCGATTATTCCTATCACAAGGATGCCGAGGCTTGTTTATCTCCGAGAAAACTGGCCGAGTGCAGGATATGCCAGGACGAAGACTTTGATTCGAACATGGAGGTTCCATGCTCTTGTTCTGGGAGCTTAAAGGTTAGTTGCTTAAGAATCTTGCAGTTGTTTCTGCCCTTGAGAATTTGATGTTTGATTAAACTAATTAATCAATTTGATCTCTACACCTTCTTCTTTCCATTGTATAATTAGTTTTGATATTATTTTTTTTTTAGTTCGATTTTCTTGAGAATGCTTGATCTTATTTGGCATCCATGCTGCTAAACTTATATCTGATGTTTGATGAAAACTGAATTATTTGGTATAATGCTGCGTGTTTAATTGCCATAATTTAAAAGATCAAATTTCATTGTTTATGGAATAGGTGCTCTGTTCCCACTAAACCTTAGATTGAGCTGATGAGCCAAGGTGGTGGAATAGTTTCTTTCTTTCTTATTTTCCATAGTCATGATGAATCCCACTTCATTTTAACTTAGAGAAAAATATGAACCTTCAAGCAAACTGGCTTCAATACAAGATAGAGAGAAAGATGCAGTAGAGTAAACATGAAAGACTTGGTATAGTTGCTCAATGCATTTGAACATAGTTTTGCCATGCTTTTCCACAAGCAAAATCATTTTATGGCCATAAATTCCCAAATATTTCACTTCTTTACTGCTATAATTGTTTAAATTCTTGTTCATGTTTCTAGAACTGAAGATGTAGTTCGCAACAACCATTATACTATTACTTTTTTCAGTATGCTCACCGGAGATGTGTGCAAAAGTGGTGCAATGAGAAGGGCGACACCATGTGTGAGATATGCCATCAGGTGAGACTCTATTTTCTTGTTTCTAGCCTCAAATAGTACTATTGTACTTGATCATTTACATGTACCTACCGAATGGCTTATGCATGTGAATTCATATAATTATATTGCAGCCATACAAGCCAGGGTATACCGCACCACCCCCTATTTTCCGATTGGGCAGGCTTCCCATGAACTTGAGGTATATACTTCCCAACATGCTTTCTTGTAGCTTGGAATGTAGAGGGATCTTATGCATCCATGTATAGTTTCTTGTGACTAATAAAATCATTCTTGTCAGGGGAAATTGGCAAATTGCTAGAAGAGACTTGAACAATCCTCGCATTATTGCCATGGTCTCCACTGATCACACTTTTCTCAATCAAGAAAATGATGAGTATGCTGTTTCCACATCGCGAAGCATAGTCTGCTGCCGCACAATAGCCATCATTGTAACTCCCTCTCTCTCTCTGTGCCAATCCTGAGTTTATTTTTTTGGCTTTACAAATTCGATTTGAACATAAATGTGTTCTCAATCTAGCTGAAAGTACATAAACTGAAAGACTGCTCGAAAATGAGACTAACAATGATGAAATTGCAAGCTAGATCTGCTATTTGAAAACTCTGCTATACTATATTAATTCATTAATCATGATACCATGGCAAGTCTTCCTGGCTTGTAGGGTGTAGGAATTCTTATTGTGTATGCAATGCTAAAATTATAACATTTTATGATAAGGGATTAATCGTTATATGGCATTGATACGTGACATTTAAACCAGGCTTGGTTGTGTGATTTTTAGAATTCTGTTGGTTGTTTATTTATCCTTTTTTGTTTCAAATCCTGCAGTTTATGATCCTCCTAATATTGAGGCACACCCTTCCGGTGATAGTTAGTCGAGCAGGGAACTATTCTCTCCCACTGATCATGGTAAGTTGTTGCATGAGAAAGCAGAAACTCTAAGCCCCTTCATGCAAGAATTCCTCATTCTTTTGCCATATGTAACAGCTTTTAGTGCTACGGATTGCTGGAATTATTCTGCCAGTCTGCATTATACTGAAAGCAGTGACCTCCATTATACGTCGTCGACAGCTACTGGTAGCTAAGCTTAACTTGCTCCCTTGAATTGAATCCATTGGTTTTTTGAATCTGAACAAGATGTGATGTTCATGATCAACAGGTTAATCCAGCAACCCCGGCCCCGGGTGACGAAGAATCTAGTCCATTGGCTACTCCAAATGTTAATGGTGTAAGCTAAGGTGTGCAGCAGTGGTGGTCGTGAGTTGTGAAGAAAGAGAAATGGAGCAGCAGCCCGATTTCATTGTAGGGGTGATCTATGGAGGCTTTGCTACTTTGAAATTTATCTAGTGTCGCAATTTCAGTTGTTTCAATCCAACTGTAAATTCACCCTAAAAAATATACAACAGAAAAAAGTTAGTGAGGGTTTTTTGAGATGGGATTTAGAAACAGGTCTGAAAAGCTTATGTACAGTACATTGAAAATTTACAAAAAAAAAAAAAAAAAAAAAAAAAAAAATTCAAAGGTGGGTGTGTATTTCTTGCATTTGTTAATCTATTTATATAGGAAATAATATTAATGCTAAGAAAGTAGTGGTTGAATTCCAAAAAGCCTTCTATGCTTATATTGTATTTGTCAATGATTATATGATTTTCTTTATAGAAAACGCAGAGGTTGTGAGAGCAAGTTTCTTTTTATTTTTTAAAATGGGGTATATATTAATATAATTAAAAGAGGGAAATAGTGTACCTTCATTACTCAAATTAATAACTAATTGTTCGTTTGTAAAATATTTAATCACTGCAGTTTAAAGTTTGGAGAGTCTCATATGAAACCATATTTTTGTTAGTGTTTGTTGCAAGAACTAAGAAATGAGACTTTAGGCTCCGCAAGCCCAGCAATAAACACTAACCAATTCAAGATGCGTTTGGACTATCAAAGTATTATTTTAATTTTAATTTAGAATTTTATTATAAAAAGTTTCATACACATCTTATATCATTTATTTAATCTCGTTAAAACATAAAAATAAAGAAATATCATCGATTCATATTAAAATTAAAATTAAAATTTAAATGAAACAGCAACAGAAAAACCAGTCAACGGAGAAGAAATCTCCATAGCAGAGGGGAGAGAATGTGTGAGAGAGAGAGAAGGGGGTATAATCCGCTATAACATGAATCAAGATTAAACAATGCAAAATTTTCTTCGCCTCGCTAAAAAGGCTAAAACCCATTCCTTAAATCACTGTAACTGAATGAATCCACAACCAATTCACTCCCCTTCTTCGTCTTCACCGTGATTCCATTGACGCCGGCAACGATCACCGAGCTCGCCAGCCCTATGAACATCCCATGCTCAACAATGCCCGGAAGCCTCAATATCTTATCGCTCGCCTCATCCAAGTCCCCAATCTCTCTCTCGAAATAAAGATCGATTATGTAGTTCCCGTTGTCGCTAACGTACGCCTCACCGCCGGCGCACGTCCTCAGCTTCCCCACACAGCCGGAGCCCTCGAACAGCGCCACCAGACGGTTCAAAGAATGGTTCCAGCAAAACGGTATCACCTCCACCGGCATAGCCAACCGGCTACCCCCGATATGACGCACTAACTTCGATTCGTCAACAATCACAATGAATTTCTTCGTCACGGATTCCACCATTTTCTCTCTCAACAACGACCCGCCACGGCCCTTCACCAGGTTCAAATCCGGGTCAACCTCGTCGGCGCCGTCGATTGTCAAATCGACGACGGGGTGGGTGTCGAGATCCGAGAGCGGGATGCCCAAAGAGACGGCCTGCTCGTGGGTTTTCATGGAGGTGGCTATCCCAACGACGTCGCTCAGCTTGCCCTGTTTCAGGAGCTCGGCGATGCGGTCGACGGCGTGCTTGGCAGTGGAGCCAGTGCCAAGGCCAATGACCATGCCGGACTTCACGTGCTCCACTGCTTTGTAAGCCGCAATCTTCTTCAAATCGTCTTGGGTGAGGGCGGCGGGGGTCACCATTTGCGGCGGCGCGACCGCAGTTTGAGTTTCGGAGGGCGAGAAATGTGGGTAGGCTAGTGCCATGGATGCTGCTCGCATATATTGAAGACCATTCAAGAAATGGATAAATTATGGAATTATGTTAAAATAGAGTTTGGGAATGGGGAAGGATGAGAAATTGGATGGCTACAAGAATTTGTTGTGAAGTGGAAGAGTAGTATTTGATGAAAATGCGAGAATTTGTTAAAGATTTTGCAGTGTGTGGTGGGAGATGAGTGAGAGGGATGGATGTGCGAGAATGAAAACTAGGGTTCATTTAAGGTATTTATAGACAAGATTTGTGGGTGGAGAGGGGAGGAAACAGATAATCATCAATTCTTTCATAAATAAGGAAAAAAGATAATTTTTTTAATAGAAGAAAAAGAAAATAGTTAATTTTCAGTATCTCTTTTACGTTGCTTCTTGAAAATGTGGAGCCATTGCCCATTTATATATTTTCATGACTATACACAGGAAATTATTCCAAGAAATTCTTCTTTGGAAAAAATTTAATTATTCAATTTATCATGCGTAGACAAATTAATAAATACAATTATTCAATAAAGACTATAAACTATAAAAGTATTACCATTTTTAAAATTCTAATATGAATCTCATCCGGTACTAAAGAAAAATATGGTATTTCTAAATCTTAAAATAATTTCTATATATGCATATTAAATAATTTAGTTGCGATATGATTTTTATTGTATTAAAGATTGGAAAAATAAGGGGCGGCAATCTCCAACCCGACACGAACCCAACACGAAAAAACTGGTTGGGTCAACCCATTTAATTTTTGGGTCAGTTTCGGGTCAACCCGTCCAACCCATTTAATTTTTGGGTCAGTTTCGGGTCAATTTCGGGTTGACCCGCGAACCCATTTGACCCGCCAATAATATTAATTATCATTATTATTATTTATGAAATATAATTACATAAAAATTTAATAAATAAAATATAGCCTAAAATCAGTTTTTTAAATAATTAACATGATTTTTTAATTTTTAAAATAATTAACATAATTTATTAATTTTTAAATTAATTAACACATTTTTTAAATTTTTTAAATATTAAACAGGTCATTTCATGTCAGTTTCGGGTTGACCCGAAAATATACAGGTCGGGTTCGGGTTGGCGTGTCGTTTGTTATTATCAGGTCACAATCCGACCCGCCAACCCAAACCCGACCCATTTGGCATCCCTAATGGAAATATGTATCTTCTATATTAAAAATAGTTATTTTATTTCTTAAAAAGGAATTACATATATATTGCTTAATGGCCAGAAAAAAAGAAAAAAAAAAACTCGAAACTAATAAGTCTAGCCTTAAGAATTAAATAAAAAAGTCAAATAACTATTAATTGAAAACTATAAATTTCCACAATTTAGTATATTTTCTATGTAATTTTATTGATTAATCAACTAATATATTTAAACGTGAATTATTATAATTAGATTAGGCAAGCATACGTGTAGAAGGGCCTAAATCCTAAAATATAATTACATATGTTACATTACTGAGAATAATATATATTTATTTCCAGTTGAAAATGATAGCCAAAAGTGGGATGAGCACAAGAGAATTTGTGATGAAAGATCCAACATAACATGCAAGAATCGTGCTCTGTGTAAACAATATGCACCGGGAATTAGGGGTCTTCCAAATATTCTTAATACATAATCCGGAACATTATAAAATTCTTAATTTAGGATCGTAATATAAAGTTTTGAATTAATAATTCCAGGATTTTGTATTTCCTGAATTCAGAATTTATCTTTTTAAATTAAATTATGTTTAGGTGTCGTAGTTACAATACTCCTAATATATATAACAACAAAGTGCAATATATTTAAATACTAATATGAATACATAGTAAAAATAATATAAAATTATATATAAGTTTTAATACTAATTGTTGATTTAATGTAAATGAAAGGGTAAACTCTATATTTATTATTTCACATCTATATTTTCCCATCACCACTTAGTTTTACCTTTATATATATATATATATATATATTATATGGGGTGCGATCTAGGCTGAACAAGGTTCTGTGAATGAACAGAGACCAAGATCTAACCGCACATTCATGAGATCAACGTCCATAATTCTTCCATGTCGTGTATCATTTTTTTTATAACATATATCATCATAAGGTTATAAATGTCCAAAACCAATAAAATCAAATCTAATAAAATCTTTAAGCGAATTTTAAGGGAGCAGTTTCCCACAAAAATAGATACACGATCTATTTCAGATACCAAATCAAATGCCCCACGATTTTTTCCATTATTATCAAATAAATTGGAAAGAGAAAATGCACCACGATTTATTCCATAATCTTAACTTAATCGTTATCATTATTTATTGCTTTGTGTGTCAATGTTTATGACTTTGTGTGTCATTATAAGGTTATTCTCTCAACTTCCAGTAATATATTATCATTAAATGTATAAATAATTTTAATTATTCGTTAAACAGGGATTCGAAGAATGATACATTTATTCATAAATAATGACACTCACATAAAAGAAAAATGACAATCGCATATGACACAAAACTAATAAAATCTAGACGTGAAGGCGATCCACCAAGTGTCAGCCGGATTCGAAGAATGATACATTTATTCATAAATAATGACACTCACATAAAATAAAAATGATAATCGCATATGACAGAAAAAAAAAATCTTTGAGAGTTCACGTCCGACTTCTTCGATGGTTGAGATTCTCACTCGACGGCGTTCCCTCTGCCTGAGCGATGCCGGTGCCGGCGACTGAATAAGTGGGAGAATGGTGGCCGTCCGATTTCAGACCGGCGACGGGGAGTGTGTCCAAGCGCAGATCTGCGCGTTCATGGCATACAAAATCACGTTAGAAAAACACGATTTAACAAAACAAACAAAAAAACATAATGTATACTAAAGTGATACATTGACACAAAGAAATAAAAAAATTCGGCAATATATGATTGAAACATTACCAAGACAGTGAAGAACACAAAAAAAAAAAAAAAAAAAAAACCGTCGACACACGCACGTAAAAATATACAGAAAAAAAATAACAAAAAACAATGAAACACAAACGTATTAACTGAAGAAATATAAAAAATATATACCTGGCATGTCGTTCATAATTTTCACGTGAAAGCAATGGCGCATACAAGAAAAAAAAAATCGAATGAAGGAACGTATTCAGAGAACGAAATATGGAAAAAATAATTAATTGAAGTAGTTAAGAAAGTAGAGAAATATAAGATGGAAAATAAGATATGATATAAATTAAATCAAATTTCCAGATACATACAGTTACCATAAAAAAATAACCGCCCATAATAATAAAAAACATACATTACCTATAATACCCTTTAATGATATTAAAAAAGAAATTTCATTTGACACATGTCATCATATCAACCGCTGGATTATTTAAATCTATGGTCAATATTTAGTTCATTGTTCATTCACAGTACTTAGTTCAGAAATGAACACAACTCTATATATATATATATATATATATTTTTTTTTTTTTTTTTTTTTCATCGTCGTAAAATCTATCAATGTAAACACAAGATATTCCACCATGAAAGCATATTTCTAGATATTCTTGCAAATTCTATTTCATAATGTTTGTTAAATTCATAAATTATATTAGTTTAATCAAATTTAAATATTATATATAAACATGATTTATGTCTCTTAATTTTCTTTTCCTATGTTTGATTAAATTTTCATCTCTCGTCCCTTTTTCTTTTATTCTTTTTCATTGTTAATTAGAATATCCTTGTTGATCATAAGTAGTTGACTTTCAAATAATAAATTTTTTTCAAGGTAGATGAAGGGTGTAAAGTGGAATAACTATTCTATTTCAAGTTTCCAAATTACTAAATAAATTTGGAGATGCTATTTGTCAATTCGAATGCAAATTAATTATTATGAAAATTGGAGTGGAGTGTAGTGTAGTGGTATTCAACTTTGTTTGGATTTTGTTTCTCGATCGAGGAGCATGTTTATAACATATTCTATGATTCTTTGACAAGATAGCCATTTGTAGGGTCTATGATAAAAATTCATATGCTTTTTATTTAGTTGAATTTATTAATGTTATATATATTGAATGAATTCTCTATTAAAACATATTTTATGTTAATTGTTAGATAAACAAATATGATTTTTATTTAATATCTTTTAAATATTATTTTTAACAACCAATCCATTTTATATGTATATGAATGGCATAAAGTAAGAAACATTCTTTAACAAGAGATACAAGGGATTTTGGATCCTCTGCCGTGATGGCACATGGTGTTGTGCTCAAAATTACGTCATTTTGAATTTTTTATTTATTCTTTTCCTATTTTTATTATTTTAAATCTTTCCAACCTCCCACAATATCCACCACCGTTGCCGGAATTGGACGAGATGATAATTGATAAGAGCTATTTTTAGGTTTTTAATCGACAAACAACATATCTCTCCAAGCCATCACCATTCAATGGTCTCAATGTCCTATTTGTGTGACGTGAAGATTATTTTGTTCATCCCCTCATGGGAGAAGATACAAACAAGGCTTAGCAATGAAGAAGAAGTGTTTGTTTCTGTTAGATATGAATATATTTTAGCATATTTTGTATATATATTTTTCCTAGATTATCTCCTTTTTGTTAGATAGCTTTTACTTCTATATATTTTTACGTAAAACCTCCATTTTATTGTGTGGAAAATAAGATTATATCAAATCTTACATGGTATCAGCCAAACTCTAGGCAAACCCTACTCTCCTTCTTCCTCTCGTTTCGATCTCTCTCTCCCGTTTGCCATGGCTGCAGCCGACGATCCTCTTCCCACCCTTCCCTTATCTACCATGATACACATGGTCAATATTAAACTAACCTCCGCCAATTACCTGTTATGGCACGCGCAAGTTGAGCCATTTCTAATCACGCAGAATTTTATGCCTTATCTCGATGGTTCTCTGCCATATCTCGATGGTTCTCTACCCCCAATCCTGCCTTTTTTCATCATGGTTCTCGCGTGACCAACTCATCAAACTCTTTCTTGTCTCCACCCTCACTGAAGAGTAGATGGCTGTCATTATTGGTTGCAAGACGTCCTGTGATGTATGGCTTTCTCTTTCTCGATCTTATAGTCATGCCTCGAAAGCACGAGAACTGAGTCTCAAGGATGAGTTACTTTCCATCAAACGTGGTGATCTTTCGGTGTTTGAGTATGGTCTTCGCTTCAAATCTATTTGTGATAAATTAGCAGCTATTGGGCGATCCATAGATTCCACTGACAAGTTGCATTGGTTTCTCCGTGGATTGAGCTCGTCCTTCTCAACCTTCACGGCTGCCCAACTTGCTCAAGACCCGCTACCTGATTTCGATATTCTTCTTGCTCGTGCTGAAAGTCATGAGCTATTTCAACGGTCTTCCGATCAGTTATCTTCCCTTTCTTCCGTGGCCTTTTATGCTGCCCCTAAAGGTCGTAGCTCATTTTCATCTAATCCCGGTCGTTTGAAGAAAGGCAAAGGGTGTGGTCGTCGTCCTCCTTGGTGTTATTTCTATCGTGCGCAAGACCACGATGTTTTTGACTGCCCTAAACGGTTTGATCGCTTCTTTGATAGGTCTGCCCGACCTCCTCCATCCGCTCAACTTGCAGGTGCCTTTTCAGCATGTTGTTTCTTATTAGCAGCCAAACGTCTCCGACTGGTACTTGGATACTGGTGCATCTGTTCACATCTCCTCTGATGCTTCAAAATTGGACAATGCTTCTATCTATACGGGTGATGAGCGTGTGACTATCGAAAATGGCGACCAACTTGCAATTTCTCATACTGGTTCTTTTTCTCTATCTCATACTCTTCGTTTATATGATGTTCTTGTTGTGCCGGGAATCACTAAGAATCTTCTCTCTGTTAGTAAACTCACCAAAGATTATCCTGTGCAAGTTATTTTTACTGATTCTCGCTTTCGGATTCAGAATCGTCAAACCGGGCAGCTTCTCGCCACAGGCATACTTGATCGTGGACTCTATCAGTTGGACTCTTCGATTACGGCGTTCTATGCTCATGCTCTAAATAAGTTGCGGCGGCTTCCTTCGAGTTGTGGCATTTACGCCTCAATCATCCTGCACCGGCTATTATTTCTCATTTAGCAAAATCCAAATTGCTTTCTGTTAGCTCTTTACTTCTTAAACCAGTTATTTGCACTTCTTGTCAATTGCCCAAGAGTAAACACTTATCATTTACTTCATCAAATAAACGTGATGTTTCTATTTTACAATTGGTTTATTGTGATTTATGGGGACCATCCCCTGTGACATCTACAAGTGGTTTTCGATAATATGCGATATTTATTGATGACCACTCATGGTTCACCTGGTTTTACCCACTTCATGCTAAATCCAAATTCTTTGACACATTTATTCGGTTTCAGGCTTTTGTTGAAAATCAATTTACTTGTAAAATCAAGCAATTTCAGAGCGATGGTGGGACTGAGTTCACTAGTAGTCGTTTGGCTGTGCATTTCTCAACGTGCGATATTCACCATTTTATTTCTTGTCCTTACACACCAAAACAAAATGGACATGCCAAACGCAAACACTGCCTGTTGGTCCCGGATTATCAGGGTATAACTTGGCAGCGGAAACTGTGTTAAATCGTTTCTTGCGCTCTGCTGGTTACTCAGCTGACTGGGACCTTGTCAGCTGGTAAGTCAACTGGCACTCTGAGTACTCAGCTGACTGGCTACTGGCTCGTCAGCTGGTAGCTCAAGACTTAGAATATTTTTAGCCTTGTTTGCACAGTTATATCAGTTTTCAGATATACACCAGCACTTGGGTGCTGGGTTTTAAATCAGTATGAAATGCAGAAAGCTGATAAAAAAAACAAAGGATTTATAGTGGTTCGATCAACTGATCTACGTCCACTCTCCAGTCGTAGCACTGGAAATTTCACTAAGAGTAATCGGGTACAAGCGTCCTACGATCTATCTCTAGCTGGTGAATGCCTCGTCCACCAGTTCACTAGATCAACTGCTCCCGGCCTTGTCCTTCTTCAACTCTGATCAGCTGGTAGAGTGCGAGCACGTCACTTCAACCTCCACAGCTTCACTGGGTGTTTAGTTCTCCCAAGAACGTGTCTTCTCAATACGGCAAAAAGCCCGTAATAACTCAAGTGCTGGCTGGCACAAGAGCTGCTGTGAACTTCCTCGGAAGAGAAAGAACACCAAAGAGATCAATAACTTACAAGCTGGAAGCTTGAAGTCTCGTGTTTGAATAAATCAACACACGGATAGCCTTTAGAGAGGCCTCGAAAGAGTTCTGCTTGCTTGCTTGAGCGTAATAAATTTTCAGTCTTTCGGTAGGTGAAGAGTATTGAATGTTGGGAAGCAAGCGTCTTAAATGTTGGTAGTTCCGACCTATTTATAGACGCAGGATCTCATTCAAATCTTCTAGCCGTTTGGACTCATCCGGAAAAGGTCTCTGTCCTCCCATGTCCTTCTGACGGCGGCAGGTAGGAATTTCCGGAAAGCGCCATGCTTTTGTCCACTTTATCTGACATTGATCTCTTTATGTCAGAACGGCACTATTCGTCAGTACGAGGAATCGGAACTGGTGTCTTGAACTGATAGACTTTAAGGTATCCTCCCTTAAAAGTCATACTTTGTCAGTTTATTCCTCAGACGAATCTTCTTTTTGTCTCTAAGACTCTGGGAGAGCGAATCTTGAATTCTGCTGGTAACATCCGACTGGTAGAACATGCTGGTGATCTTTGTGCTGGCAAGTCTCTGCTGGTGACTTGCGTTGGCACAATCTAAGTCTACCAATTTGTCTGATGTTAATTCTTGGAATCTCCCATGACTGGTGGCTTCACCGCTGGTGAACAGTGTCAGTGAGAACACTTATTCTGCTGGTAAGGTTTGTCAGCTCCCTGCTGATGAAAACCTTCCCAACTGGTGAACAGTAGCCAGTCATTAGCTCTTCTCATGCTGATGAACAGTGTCAGCACGAGTCTTGTCAGTCGTTTGCTGGTGAGACTTTTCTCAACTGGTAAGTACATCTCATGCTGGTGAACAGTAGCCAGCATGAGTCTTGATCAGCTGCGACTTACAACTCAAAAGACCTAAACAGGACTTTACATTTGAGACTAGAGCTATTCTAGAGACAAACTGACGCTGGTAGGACTTAGGATTTGATCCACCAAAACACCAAACTAGAATCTAAACAAGTAGCTACTGGGGAAAGGAAACTTAGCCAAATTTCCCAACACTGCCATATTACTGAAGTCGGCCTAACACTATTATTTAACTCATCCGCTCCATTATCTCCGTGGGTCGAGGCGTTCAACTCATCTATTTATCTCATCAATCGTCTACCTTCTAATATTCTTGGAAATATTTCTCCTTTTGAGTGCTTATATGGTCATCCTCCTTCATATGATATGTTTCATGCTTTTGGCTCTAGAGTTTATCCCTGCTTACGGTAATATGCAAAGAATAAACTTCAGCCCCGCAGTCTACCATGCGTGTTTATTGGTTACAGTGCATCTTATAAGGGTTTTCGATGCTTGGATCCCTCGACCTCTATTCGTCATGCTCTTCGATGAATGATGCTTCCCCTTTTCTACCACGAGGACTGCTGCGCCTCTCTCTCAGCTTGACATTTCTGAATATTTTGAGGGTTTTCTCCCATCTTCCTCGACACCTGCTGTAGCTTCACACTCTCTAGCCCCTCCGGTGGATCGTCACTCTCCATCTCCTTGTCAGGTATGTGAGTCAGATGATCCACATCAACTTTTAATTGCACCTCCGCAGCCTGCTGCACCTCCACCTCCCGTACATGATGATGCGGTCTTACCTGAAGATGAGCAGCCTCATGAACGTCCTCCTACTGCAGCGCAACCTGCGCCTCCTGCACCGTTGCCTCACACCCACCCTATGCGCACACGTGCTCAATCAGGTATATTCAAGCTACACTCGTAGACGTTTACGTAAAACCCTCCCACTATTCACATGATTTAAATTGTTTGTCTAGAAATCCCAACAACCGTACTCATGCACCTCTAGGAACTAGCAAGCTACACTCGTAGACGTTTACTAGAACGAGAGATACACTTACAGCCTATGACAACTTTGTGGAGGTCTATTGATTTTAATTAAAAAATCCGCTTAGTATTTTTCTTTTAAAAGGTTTCTTATATGCACACATATAATTTCTTTGTTATTATATTTTCCAAATTTTTGCATGTAATTAAACAAGCACAAAAATTCCCAAAATATAATCCAACAAAAAAATTATTCACATAAGCATGCATGGAAAACTGTAAATAATAAAAGCAGTAAATCATGCTTTTCCTATTATCTACACATGCTTAATTGCGCACATAATAAATCACATATCATACGAGGACAATTAAGGCAAAAAAAAATTCCTTGTGGCAAAAAAAAAAACAGGAAAATTAAATCCTATCTATTACAATTTGAATTTGAATTTAATTGGATAAATTCAAATCTTTTAGGGCCTCCAAATATTCAAGCATATCCTTTTGGGCTTTAGGCCTTTGAGATCAAATGATTGACCCTAACCCTAATGCAAACCCAAAGGTTTACACAGGATTGCCCCAACCACCATAACCACGAGCCACCACGTTGGGACAGCAGCCGCCAACGACGACAAACGCCGCCGCGCCCGCGGCGCCAGCCGCCCGTGACGCGCGCCATCGGCCATGCCGTCGCGGCCCATCGCTGCCGCCGATCGCCTGCGACCGCACGCGCGCCGTCCTCTGTCGGCTCCGTCTTCATTCTTCATCCTCAACCCGTCCAAATTACTGATTTGAAAAAATAAAATTACAGAAAAACTATTCTATTATAATTTTATCAAATCGACACTAATCACGGATTTTCTCGTGATTTTACAAAATTGATTCAACCCTACACGGATAAACCACCGCGGGCTGAATCAAACGGGTTGCCACGAGGAATAAAAACCATCCACGACATAAAATAAAATTCATACATGCATAATTGAATTTTATTGTATATACAATAGAGCCATAAATCAGAAATCTGGCTCTGATATCAATTGTAGGGATTTTCAGTGAATCAAATCACAAAAACCTATGTGAACCGGATCGATTTATGGATATTGCATATAATAAAAATTCACAAAAACCTAGCATGCTCCTATGAATTTAATTTGATTCGTGGATTGAGAGATTACCGTAAATCCATAGAGTCTGATCCGATCTTTCGCATTTGAATGTCCAACTTTAATTCAACCACACGATTTGATTAAATCTACGGAAATAGAAATTAGAAATTTAATTTCTAGACAAAATTGAAAATCACAGAAAAAGAAAGAAAAAAAATCTTGTTCTCCAGATCAGATCTTCAGGGCTGTATCCCAATGCTGTTCAAATCTGCTACTGGTGAGGATTCCACAGATCTGTGATGCAGGCCGGAGCTGAAAAATCTCTCTTCTCCCCACTACAGACGCCGCCTCTCTCTCTCTTGCCTCTAGGGTTTCACTGATTTGAATTGTATTCAAAAGTGGCTAGGGTTTCCAAGAAAGAGTGGTCTATTTAAAGACCCAAGGTTTTATCCCTAATGGGCTACTGGGCCTTTTTTCAACATGTTTAATTGGGCCAGACCTGGGACCTAATGCAAATAATAAAGTGGGCCTATAAATTAATTAATTCTCATGTCCACAACCCAGGACACAATTAATTAATTAATGTTAATTCGTTTTCACCACAGAATTAATACTAACCTACCCATTTATTACCACGTTATGAGAACTGGCTGCATTAATTGAGAATCCCCATATTTAAGGTTACCGAACATTCATTAATTAATCGGAGCTTCTGACAAGCTCTATCTACAATTAATTAATATCTTATTATTCCTGAGTAGTATCACTCAATCCTTATCACTCGTGCCTGAACTTAATCAGCCTGCAGGACTTTAGCACGATGAATGTCATTGAGCTCCTTAGGGAATGTCCCCATCCTATTACTCGGATATGGTTACCTAAACCCAGTCTTAGGCAATACTACACAAACCGATGTTACCCAAGATGCGGATATACGAGATCTTATATTCGCTGATGTCAAACAATCGAATACATCTCACTGCGGTCCATCAATATGCCACCCTTGCGTACCAGCATGTCAAGTAACTAAGACAGACTATTTATTCCGACAATGCCGCAGCCATCCGGACAGACGTAACCTCATACACTGTCTCGGCTGTGATCAGGTTTATGTCTCAATAGGTCAAGTGATCATACTGTCTTTTGCGATCTACTACACGCCGTATGATCGCCCCTATCGATGAGACAAGAGGATACCATTGTTACATACATTTAAGTTTGTTTGACAGATAGGAGAAATAAACCGTTGTATACTCATTATAATAAATGCTTTTAGTATACAAAACCCATCAGATACTCAATAAAGCTCCACAATCTTATTCCTGAGATACATGTATTTAATAAGATCTACAACTTCTCACACATACATGGGGTTACTGCCGATTTGAGAATCCACTCTACTCTGAAATACAAAGAAATAAACAAATAAAACTAGCTATTGAGATCGTGCACATCTGAATAACATTAGCAGTCCTGATTGTTCATGCCCAAAACCTCATATCTCCCAGTTGTATTTCTAACACTGAAAGAATAATTAACCCACCACAAAGTCGGGCCACAACAACTACAAATTTCTGAGAGCATGGTTGAAGTTCTATAGACCATTTCCATTTCGTGTTGGTACGCCATTATTGGTTTGCTTAGGATAAAGAAATGTGAAACAATTTCATGCCGATACTCATTGGAGCCAGCAGAGTAAATGTGATTCAAGCAAACTCATTTAAACAATTAACAACAAAATAGGAACAACTCTGTTTCACAAAAGAAAAAGAAAAAAAAGTAGATACTGAGAATCATGTATCCCAAACCAAGATATCACCAATGGTTAACAATCTAACTTAAACCTATCATAAGACAAACTCTATTTCACCCACATCTCTAAATCATCAATAAGTTATTCTCATCCTTCTAATCCTATTAATGTCGATTCCATCAATACCAAAAATTAGAGAAGCAATAGGAGATAATTACTCGTGTGTAAGAAAACTGGACTTCTATTCTGCTTGATTGATCTTGAAAGAGTAAATCCCCTGAACTCCAAGCTCTCTCGCTGCTGCTGTGTTTTATCAAGTAGAGTTTAAAAAAAAAAAAAAACACTTTCTCTCTAACACTTAGATGAAGCTGGTGGATAATGTGGTTCCACCAAAATATGAATTTTTTTAAAAAATTAATTTTAAACATGTGGGTGAAACTTTGCAACATATCAACCAAAGACACCCCTTCCAACTAATAATTATTTTTAGTTTTTTTTTATTATTATTATTTGGTGCCTCTCCCCAAAACTAATATCGATCATGCAATCTTACAACCAAGTGGAAAAATAAAAACGATGACGCATAAAAAATAATAATTTAAGTCTAATTAATTAATTAGTTTGTTAGACTCAAATACTAAACAATAAAGTGGAACAGGTTTACCCACTTAGTGTAATAACATGAAGATTCTTAATTTAAATAGTTAATTAATTAATGTATATATATATATATATATATATATATATATATATGAAAACTCGAGGTATTACAACAGCCCACTATCGTTCACTTCCAAGCAGTCAAAAGAATATTAAGATATGTAAAAGGGACGATTAGTTTTGGTCTTTCCTTTACACCCGATGACAATTCTCTTCTTGGCTATTCTGATGCGGATTGGGCATGTTGCACTGACACACGTCGTTCAACTTATGGTTACTCTACTTTTATTGGTCCGAATCTCGTCTCTTGGAGTGCCAAAAAGCAACCAACGGTAGCTCGCTCCAGCTGTGAATCTGAATATCGAGCCATTGCGAATACAACTGCGGAAATTCTTTGGGTAATGAATGTTCTCCGCGACCTTCATGCTCTACCAATTGCTCCACCAGTGCTTCTATTAGACAGTTCTAGTGCTCTGTTCCTCACTTAGAATTCAGTGTCTCATAAACGGGCAAAACACATTGACATCGACTATCACTTTGTTCGTGAACTAGTTGAGTCAAATTGATTGATCACCAAATTTGTGCCATCACAGGAGCAGCTTGCCGATATGTTTACAAAGAGTCTACCACGCAATACTTTCGAGTATTTGCGTTCCAAGCTTTGCGTTTCCACTTCGTCCATGGCTTCGCTTGAGGGGGGTGTTAGATATGAATATATCTTTGCATATTTTGTATATACATTTTTTCTAGATTATCTCCTTTTTGTTAGATAGCTTTTACTTCTATATATTTGTAGTAAAACCTCTATTTTATTGTGTGGAAAATAAGATTATATCAAATCTTACAGTTTCTATAAATAGGTGGGCATCGAGAGAAAGATTCTCAACGAATTCAGTTCGTTTAGTGTGAATCTTGGAGTGTGCGTACTGTATTTCGGAGTTCCATTTTATTTGATTTCGTTTATTTGAAAATGGTGGAAACTTGATGAATTATGTGATTCATAGTAAAAATTGCTGTATTTTCAGTCAATGGTTGATCGGGAAGATGGTAAAGAATATCTACTCTCAAAGATCCGACTGCAAATGAAATTTTCAAGAATCAATAGTTAGCCATGTTATCCTTTCTTTAATTTTGGATATTCCGGCAATGGAATTGCAGGAGCGGTGAGGGTAGGAGAAGACAAACGGAGGTAGGAAGGATTTGAAATCATACAAGTAGGAAAAGAATTTTTTTTAGAAAAAGTTCAAAACGACAGTCGTTTTGAGTATAATACCATGTGTTATGTTTTTCCCCACTGTAGAAGATCCAAATTCGAGACAAAGATCCATCTCAATCATTGAGTTTTATATATTACTCCCTCCGTCCCGGTCAAATTGTCCACATTTGACCGGGCACGATAACCAATGCATGTGAGTGGTAGTGAGAGTTAGTGGATGAATATTTTATTGATGAGTGTAGAGAATTTACTATTTTAGGAAAGTGGACTAATATTGTGGGACATACGAAAAAGGAAATGTGGACAATTTACTTGGGACGGAGGGAGTATTAATAAATAATTTAACAAGTTAAGAAAATCATGACTGTGTGATAGATATCAAGGGTTATTACATATAATATAATATCCACATGCTGGAAGAAAAAAAGATAAAATTATGGAAACAGCATAGTGCATGACTGCATGGAAACATGCGAATTAATTCACCAGTCCAATTTAATCAGAGTCCAACGACCATTTCAACTGGACCTAATATTCAAGCCAAAACATAGATAGGCACAAGTCTCAGCTCTAACTTAGGAGCCACGGTCGTCCCGATCTCGGAGCACAAGTAATTAATTGCTTTGCCCATGTTTATGTGATTACGGGTTCAAGTTATGTTAGATTATTATCATCAATGACCGACTACGATCCAACTATTTTATAAAATATTCATTTCCCTTTTATCCATTAACACAACTTACAACTTAATACTATTATATCTGAATCAACCTAACCTAACTTTCTAATTAAAATATTAATTTTTCTATCTTCCAATATATATATATATATAGTTAATAATTAAAATAACTAAGTTGCTATGTACTCCCTCCGTCCCGTCATATTAAGGACGAAGGAGAATGCACAATAACCAAGAGTTGTTTATGGGATATAATTAAGATTTTATTTGTGAGTGTGAAAAAATATGCATTTTTAAGAAATAAGACTAATAAATGAGACGGACCAAAAAGGAATATTAAACTAATATTACGGGACGAAGAGAGTACTAAAAATTTATATTTATTGCAATTTGCAAAGTGTGAAATTATAACTATATTAATATGGATGTATGAAGACTTATTTATGAATATAGACTAAATTTAAATATTTATTTAAAATATATAAAAATTGTACTATTTAAGAAAATAATTGGCATCCAATAGGAGAGTGCCAAGTGTCAAATGCGTGGGTGCAGCGGAGACGCCCTTGGGCTGGAGGGGAAACATGAAGAACCAAGGTCACAAAACTTTAATTAGTTTTCATTTTTTTTATTGAAAAGTTGTTTGATTTTTTGTGGTCACCAATTAGATTTGGTCACCGTTGTGTATATTCTTAGAAACACCATCTCCTAGGTTAAATAGTATATCCTAAATTAAAATGAACTATGAAGTTTATTCAAAGTGACAAATAAGATAAAAATGCAGTTGAATAAAATTCCTGAATAATGGCATTTCTAATCAGAGGAAGTAGAAGCAGCAATCCATTTTTGAAGCTATAAGACTACATTGAAGTATATGACAACATAAACTGAGAGAGAAACGATAGCCAGCAAATGCTGCCAGAAAAGAAGAGCTGATGATTCACTTACTGCATAACCCCTCAAGCTGGAGATTGCTCCCAACAAGATTGCACTCGGTGTTGTGTATTGCAGCAGCAGCACCAACTTGTACATCTCGTCGTCTCTCACTAGAAAACCCAGTTTATCAGCACACACCACTATTCCCATTCCTACACCAGGAAGAACCAACAGTCTTGCTAGAATAATGCCTATCGTCGTGCGCCTCCCCAGTTTTGAATCATCTGGCCCTTCGGCTAGCATTCCTCCGAGGATGAGCATCACGGATGGGACCATAGCACCGGCTAGGATCTCTAAGCTGTCGGAGATCACGGAAAGAGGAGCGTCGTATCCGAAGATGAAAGACTTTATCTGGGGAACCATGCCAACTACAATGGCTAATAAAGAAGCTATTGTTGGTGGTTGAAGTATGTGCTGGATAGGAGTTTGCTCAGCCACAATTTTCATCTTCCTCACCACTCCAGGAGCTGCCAAACATCCTACAGCCTCAGCCTCAGCCTCCTCCTGACTGCCCTTGCTGTCATCCACTGTTTCATCATCACCTGGGATATCAATAGATGTAATGATAGGAGTCTTGCAAGTTTTAGTTTCTTCATCTTCAGCAACCGGCAGGGATTTGCTCAGTTCAATCGAGTTCTGTAGCTCCTCCTCTTTCTCACCCCCTTCAACTACCTCAAAATACTCCAATGGAGGCTCCATCATGTGATACACGACGGTATATACTAGGGTCACGGCAACCCATTGGGCGAAGGAGACATAAGCCACCCCTTTCTTCTTACAATCAGGTCCAAACAGATTCTCATCATCATGACAAACAGAACCAATTATAGCCAGAGGCAAGTTTCCAGTATTCCCAAAGGCAGTCATGATGATGGTGAATCGAGTATATTGAGGAGGCGGCCGGCATATGATCACAACCAATCCCCCCAACATCAAACCCACTGCAGTGCTCACCAACACATTAACAGGAATAAACCACCATTGCTTAATATTCTCAACAGTAATAGACTGTCCTAAATGTATGAAGGTGAGGCAGGGCAAGAAAAGAGCAAACACTAGCTTGCTCAATAGCTTGAATGTAGCTTTTGGGACGATTTGAGTTTTCCGGTGTCCGAGAAATAGTCCGACTAGGGCAAGACAGAGTAGTTTTAGCAAAGGTATAATTGCACTCAAACTATCTCTTTCGCCATAGATCATCTTTCTACCAAGCCTACAACTCCAACACATAACATAACTCCCACTTATCCTATTTCAAAACCAACTCTGTCTGCAAGATTTAAGGGGAAACTCTGCATCATAAATAACATCACACCAAGGCTTTAATAATCTTATAACTTCGATTTTTTGGAATTTAACGCAAATACTAAACACTATTACATTTTACAGAATTCCAAGCTTCTTTTTTTTTAATGAACACAGAATAAACAGAACACAAAACAAAACGTAAAACTTAAAATCAAAACGAGAAACCCTAGCCGTCAATATTCAATCGTAAATGCTAAAACCCATCAAATCACTAGAACAAATCAATTAATCAGCGCGGGGAAAAAATTATGCATCCTGATTCAGTAATGTTTAAATTAAACCCAACATAAATAAATTAGAACAATGAAAAAAAAAAAAAGAATCAGAGGGAAGCTGATGATAGAAAGTTTCACCTGATTACTATCAACCAACAGCATTGAGATTCTTGATTTACAACACACGAGAAGGAGGCGGCTTATGGTTTATACCATGCCACATGCCACCTTTATTTTTGTTTTAATTCTATGTTTACGATTATTGCTCATGTGCAAATCACGATCAATGAATGATGCCTGTATATAGAAGATCATATACGGTAACAGTGCTCTCAAGAATTTTTCTTTCATTCATTTAATTTTTATTTTTTTTTAAAAAAAAGAATTTCAGTGAGGAAATGGAGTAATAATTATTGTTATCTTTTCTTTTAAGCTTTAAGGGTAGTTTAGACGTATGCGAGATAGCAGTTTTTTGTATTTCCATTTGGCATTTATTATAATGAATAATCATTAAAACAAGAATATTAAATTCAACAGTAGATAGTTGAATAGTATTAATTCTCAATTGAGGAATTGAAATATCCTAAAATTATAAATTGAGAATTTAATTAAAGTTCTGAATTGAGAGTTTTATAATTTTGAATTAGAAATTTTCACATTTTGAATTGAAAGTACATTTTTACATCTTGAATTAATAATTAAACAATATTTCAATTCTAAATTAATAATACTCATTATTTTTGAGTTAATTTAAAATCAACAATTTTTTATTATTTAAACTCGTAGACCCTCCACGTTTCTGTGAAATAAAATTCAAAACCTCATATTTAGTAGTAATTTGTTTTCTGAACTAATGTTAAACAGCATACCAAAAGACCACAAAGAGGGCAGATTCGCGTTCGCCATGCACATCGTCGGAAACACTCAACCACAGAATTTATGCAGGGGAGTTATTTTTTAATCAAACCATAGAAAAAGGAATATGTACAAGAAGTCGGAAAAAAATCACGTGAAAAATAGGCAAATCGAAATCATTAGTATCATTGAAATGAAACGAGATTTTCCCTGTATTCCATTAATCATAATTTGTTGAAAAGCCAAAAAAAAACTATTTTATACTATTACCTACAACTTTTTTTCACCATTTTTCTCATCCGATGCAAGAAAAGAAAATCTTAATTGGAGAAGAAACGATCTCTTAGAGAAGAGTGTGTTGAAATTAAAAGAAGAAAACAAAAAACAAATGTAATCTCTCTCAAGAATTATTGTATCCTGCATCTTGACATGCATCTTGACACACGACCTTATGATATAGATTGAGGATTTTGATTTTATTTTATTGGAAAGACGAGGCTATGACTTTTGATTTTTACTTTTAATTGAAATTTTAAATTAAGGATTATAAGGATAGAATTGTCATAATATATAATAATTTGTTTAAATTTGTAAGAGAAGCTATGTTAAGAAAAAATGTGGCTGCGTTTAGAATCACCCATCAAATAATTTATTTATACATATAATTCTAACAAATGAATGCTACATTTAAAACCAATATTATGAATACATATTTTAAAACCAAATCTCATGCCCTGGATTAAGTTAAATCTATGAAATCCCAAGTTGAATACAAAAAATCTATGGGAGGGAATGAACACAGAAAGCAAGTTGAGAAGAATGGCTCAGCTGTCAGATATTTTTTTTCTGTTTTCTTGTTTGAGAGAGAGAGAGAGAGAGAGTCACGATTACAAATATCAAAACATCCTAATGGTGAAGCTGATGCAACGTAGTTTACAAGTCATGGCTACATACATAAAAAACAAAAGCATGGCTACTCCGAAAACTTTGCACCTTCAATTTTCGTAGCAGCTGCTATATCCAGAAACCACACCAAGTCACCGTTGATAGGCTGGACCATCCTCGCCGGCAATGCCGGGCCAACTTCGTCCATGGACAAGCGTGCAGCCTCTGCTTTGCTGGCACCGGTAGCCACTATGGCCACGTTGGATGCAGAGTTAATGACTGGCAGTGTGAAAGTGATCCGCTCAGGTGGGGGCTTGGGGGAGTCAGTGATGAAAGTCACCCACTGCTCCTTCTCATTGAACACCGAGTGGTTAGGGAACAGAGACGCCACATGCCCGTCAGGCCCCATACCGAGGAGGATGAGGTCGAATTTGGGACAGTCGTTGGCTTCAGACACACTGATAATGCGAGTCTTGACGAGCTGTCGGATGACAAACTCATAGTCCTCGGCAGCTTGCTCTGCAGTCACGGAGTCGTTAATTGAATGCACGTGGCCGTGAACGATAGGTACCTGGAATGGAATAGCAACCATTTATCTGCCTGGACTTGGAAATTGATGGTAACTCTAAACAACAGGGAAACCACAAATCCACCATTTCAACTTCATTCATGCAAAACCAAATTCAGACTTTAGAAATCGGAATCTGGAAGCATGTATTCTCAAATATTGGCAGTAAAAGCAGGTTAGCAGATCCTAGTTCCAAGCCTATTATTCAGAACCATGCAAAAAGAAGTGATTTGAAACAAGATGCACTCGACCAATTGTCGTATTTTTGCAATTCAGACAGAAAGAATTTACTATCAACTGAAGAATCCCTTTTTATAACACATAAATGGAAAAAAGAAGAGAATGGTTCTTAAATTCTTCATTTTGCAATCCGTTGCACCGAGTAATGAAGCCATGATTTCCCATGGATTATAGTTTATAACTCTGATGATCCTGATTTTGATTACTGAGCTCTCAGAAATGCCATGAAAGGTTCTAGTTGAATACGTCGTTGAAATGACCTAAATTGGTCATCAGTGAGTCCCAAACCAAATCAGATCAAACATAGTGGAATATTACTTGAATATTTAAAAGCTAAATCTAAAACAAGTATATTGTTTAAAAACTGGAAGACTGAGGCCATATCCACTAATTTAGTGAATTAGATCCACCCTCTGAAATGGCACAGTGTTTCTGAAGAGATAAGATGATCAATGTTATGCAGTCACCACCAAGAAATCTCAACAACACTTATTGGAATGAAAACTATGAAGGGATATCCTTATCCACAACAGGGGGAATCGCGATAAACGGATAGAAGAAGATCATGTTAACAGTAGAAACTAAAAAGTAGCCTATTGATCATTGAGGAATTAACACATATACAGAACTAAGAGGGCACTATTCTCTGTAGAGATAAATACCTTGGACAAAAATCCATCCTTCACAAGCTTGTAATTGCTATCAGCATGGCTCTTGGCGACCACACGCTCGTCTGCCCAAAATATATACCACTTGGCCCAATCGACAGTCTTGTTGTAAGGCGCTTCACATAGCTTTCTACTCACACCAGATCAAAATTCAAACTCTAGCTATACAACAAAGTGTAGGGACGGATAGGACTTACATACCCCATCAAGGTGACTAGCGAACCACCAGATAAAGCAATGGTAAAAACGCCCCTCTCTTTTATCGAAGCCTCCGACAGTTCGGCTATATACTCTGCCAAATTGCAGCTTAGTTCATCTGCATTTTCGAAAATCCTCACCTCCCTCCCATCCTTCTTGTTTCCATAAAGAGCCATTCTTCTCTCAAGAGCATCACAAGATATTTGGAAAAAGTTAACTTGGAGTTCATAAAACAGAACAACATTTCACTAATTAAATCGATGGTTTCAACTTTCAACACAAAGAATCCACACATCAGAACCGATCGCAGCAAGAACTGAGCTTTACAACTAAGGTGTGTTGGGGAGTTAATCAAGAACCCTCATTCACATTAACAAAAACTACTCAATTCCCAACATTGTGATCGCACACAGTCCAAACCGTTTCATTCACACAAAACTAAACCCGATTGCAACTGAGATTCAATGGCGAAGAAAACAATTTTATACAATTAAACTGCTGCAGCATTTGAAGGATAAGATTTACTGTACTGCATGTAATTCACGGAACCCAGAAACGAAAGAAAAAACAGAAATATAGAAAAACACAACAAAACTCACAAGGATCAACCGATCAAAGATCAAAGAGATCAAGGACTCAATTTCTTGAATCAATACATGCACATCAAAAAAAGTAGAGTACACACATTTTTAGTCAAACCCCACATCAAGATAGTCCCGTATCCACACATTCTTGCATGAATAAGCTCAGATTGCACAAGCCCAAAATTAAAAAACGCAAAAAATTGCATTCTATAATATCACTTGGTTTACTCAGTCACATAGTTCAGAATTATTCCAGATATAACAGGGCAGAGAGAGACAGAGAGTAGAGAGAGAGAGAGAGAGAGAGAGAGAGAGAGAGAAGGAGCGAGGGACTCACAGACGGAAAGAGAAAAAGATGGGTGTCAGAGAAGGAAGAAGCTAAATGAGGTGGAAGAATAGAAGATGGGTATAAACTCCTTGTTTTTATACTCACGCAGCATAGCTCAACCAATTTCTACAGGGCAAGTAAATACTAATTACTGTAAGTTTTACAACAAAGAAATTCCCTTTTTCTTTTTCCTGCTTTTCCCTCTTGCAAAATTCAATAATCAAATATCAAACGAAAGGGAGATGAGTTTTCCCCTCTTTCCCATTTTGTGAAAAGCAAAATTCAGACAGTGTTCCTAGATTATATCTGTCGTCTGAAATTCCTCTCTGATAATAAAGACATTAATTATGAATCAATCAATAATATAATAAGGGAGTAAAAACACATCTTTCAGATAAGAACAAGGGATATCAACTAATTAATTATAACCAGATCTGCGCGGCTTTATTAGTGATGAGTGATCCTAACATGCACAACTACTCCTAGCTTACTGAAACACGAAATGGAATATATTTTTGAATAAGATCAAAATTGTTAAATTATATCTTACACTATCATACTTGATAAATCAATCCAAACTTTTAAAGATCACTCGAAATATGCTCCTCCTTTGTATGACGAAGCAATGGTGAGAGGCCCATCAATCAAGAATCCCAAAACTCAAAACTCAGTCAAGAATAAAAGGAATATATGCCAATTGGAATCTATTGTTTGACTAAAAAGAATTATGTTTAATTTTTTAGTTGAGTCATTAATTTGCAATTTTTAGGGGACATTTATTTATAATTATAAAAAAGATAGGTAAAAACTTGTCTGAAATGGTGAGACATGTATTGTTTAATATATCATTTGTTAAACTAAAATATATGTATGTAAAAAAGTCTCATAAATATCTCATAAAAAATAAACGAAAATTAAAAATTATAAATAATAGCGTAAATATGAAATCCTCACTATAATAAAGCCTAAGTAGGTGAAGTGCATCTATGAAACAACTTAAAAATCATCAATTTTTAGCCAAAAAAAAAAAGGTTCATAAATTTGAATTTCATTAGTATTTAAAGTAGTTGAGTTATGTGCTAAAAAAACTTCTTGTGGTAATGGATAGAAAACTCTTTGATATTTTATCTAAAAATATCTCTAAAAAACCTACCACTTTCATTAAAACTCTATAGTTTTATTTTTATTAGAATAAAAAAAATACTCCCTCCGTCCCACTTCAATTGTCCACCTTTCCTTTTTTGTTCGTCCCATTTAATTGTCCACTTACTTAAAATGGAAAAATAATACCCACTCACTAATAAAATACTAATTTTCTCTATCTCTACTCGCATTGATTATTGTGTCAAAAGCAAAATGGACAATTCATATGCGACGGAGGTGTAGCAAATAATAAGAAAAACATAATTTGATTTATTGGGTGGGTAAAATTAAAGCTGAACCAAACACCTGGTCTGGTTGGAATTCGACAAGCTCGCAATTTGCCAGTGACTTGCACGGTTTTAATTCAATATTTTATTACATTGTGCTTTGCTTATTAAGCTTTTCTTTTTTTAATTACCCTTTCTTTAGTTTAATTATTTCTTATATTTTACCTTGGCAATATCTCTTGATCTTAATTTCACTTTTATTTTTCCTCTAATATTTTGATCGTACGATGAAATTGCTGAAATGTTTAGTTTTTCTTTTCTTCGTTGTATTCACCATATCATATACTTCCTCTATTTTTTTTTTTAACATGATGCCCCATATTATCGGTATAATTCTATTATATTCGATTGAAACTGAGGTCTAAATGGAATGGATGTTCTCTACGTAATTTAAAATAAAATTTATGATTATGAAATTTCAATTAATTGTATTTGAAATCTAAGACCAATCAAATTGATTGTAGGAGTATAGTAGTGGGATATCCATAGGGTTAAGAAAGTTGAATTGGATTAGAAATTATGAGCAATGAAGTTATTGGTAGGAGTAGTGATTTATGTTTGTGTTATGTCTAATTTTGGTGTGTTTATAAACTGGTGATGTCCACTAGCTAGGAGAGTGTGAAAGTGAGATGATGCCATTTTAATCCTCCACCTATTGAAATATATACCAACTTTATGTCAAATTAAATATATATGTATCACAATTTTTATTTTATATATAGAAGATATATGATCATGTCAGCTATCATTTTCTTGAGTTTTCTCCCAACCTCCACCACCAAAGATTAAAATTATCAAAATTCAAACAAATGATGGGGTGGGGTTCGGGAATCTAAACCCATCCACATCAACCTACAGCTAGGGTGTAATCGAACCGAGTAGAGTCGAGTAGTGTCGTGCTCAAGTTTGACTCGTTTAGTTTCGAGTCGAGCTTCGAGCTTTTTAATCGAATACTTTGATGTTCACGAACATTATCGAGCTTTTATCGAGCCTAAACGAACTTTCTAAATTTAGAATATATTTAAGATTTTCATTATTATTTTGAAGAAAATGCTATTTATTCCAAAAAAAAATATCATATTCATGCTCAAATTCTAAATATTTTTCATTATTAGATAGATTTATCATTATTGTTACTCTTAAATCATGAAAATATTATTTTTATAAAAGTAATTATTTTATATTTTTTACTAATTTTAGCTAACGAGCCTGCTCACGAGCTCACGAGTCGAATACTATGATGCTCAAGTTTGGTTCATTTAATAAACGAGCTTTGCTAAACGAACTCGAACGAACTTTTATCGAGTCGAGATCCGAGTAGTTCACGAACAGTTTGGTTCATTTACACCCCTACTTGTATCTAAGAAAGAGTTCACTGAGCGTCTTAGGAACTGATTTAGAAGGTACCAGGTTCAAAATATACATCGTTGTTTCCAATGTGTATCCCCAAAACGAAATGGGTAGGCTTGCATA
>JAPKLW010000258.1:0-19274 GCA_026898455.1 Plectranthus barbatus | reverse complement strand
CATTAAATTACACACACTCGCATACATATCGTGATGTCTGTGATATGCACAACTATAATTGAATCAAGTTAAATCGTGAATTTAATTTTACCAACTTCATAATTTGTAAATACTAAGAACTAATATATATTACTTGATTTTACTCAATTAAGATATATTATTGGTCCCGAAATCAGAGTACAAATTCGTGCAGCGGAAGGTTTGAATATGCACCGGAAGTAATAATTAACACACTTGCACTTGTTCAGATAAATAGAGGTTAGTCAGTTTAGTGTGTAGAAGACTTAAGCTTAGGGTTGTTCTTGTTAAGTCAGTTTCACATAATATACTCTTCAATACTTGGACAAGTATTGAAGGTTTCAATAGTCAGTTTGAGAAACTAAACAAGGCAGAAATATAAATAAAGCAGTAAAGAACACACGATATTTATAGTGGTTCGGATCTAAATATCCTACATCCACTCTTCAGACCCAAGGTCTTGATAATTCATTAAGTAAGTACAAGCCTCCTTACAATCTATACACAGTCCGTCGGCGCCTCCGTCCTTCGGTCAGCTCTGGTGCCTAGGAACTCCTTGTGTACTTAGTCTTCAGGTTGAAGTGAGGACGGCACCCCGCAGTCTTCTTCCCGGAGGTTTGATGTTTGCTGTTCTTCCCACAACTCAGTTGGTTGGCATACGCTTGTGAGAATCAGTATCCCATAGTAGGAAACTGACTGCTATGAATATATCTTGAAAGGTATATTCACCAAAGAAAAACTCCAGCCTTAAAGCTTTAGCCTTGTGCTAGGGGAAGATAGCACAGAGTAATAACTTGAGTCAGAGACTCAAGTCTCGTATTCAGAAACACGAAAACTCAGAGAGATTGAGCATAGAGATGGCTTAGCAGAACGATCTTCTTAGAGTGAAAATTAATCTATTTGGTTCAGTCGTTCGATTCGTCAACTTGTTTGAGGTTGATGTTCAGTCCTATTTATAGAGGACTTCCTCTGGCATTTTGAATTTTTGCCCGTTAGACACATAAATCAAGTCATTAGACTCATGGAAGATATTGTCCAATCGTAGCCCATGCCGTAGGTATGCTTCTGCTCTACTACGTCAATGTACTATACACTAACTTTATGTTAGACTAAGTTTGAGTTTGAGGGATCCAAGTTTGGATAACCTCATACTGACTTTTACTTGGGCATGTATATGCCTAAGTCTGACTGAACTTCGATGTCTTCGAATAGCTCGTGCTTTAAAGGTAGAGACTCTTATACTGACTTCCCAATGTCAGTATAGCTTAGCCCTCATACTGACTTCTCATATTCAGTATGATTGACCCTCATACTGACTGTCCACACTACTGATTTCTCCTAATCAGTATGGTAATCCCTCATACTGACTTCTCCTAGTCAGTACGGGGAAGCCCTCATACTGACTTTTCCTGGTCAGTATGGATGACCCTATACTGAGTGCTCCAACTCAGTTTTGGTCAAGGCTATACTTGGTGGAAACCAAGTTTCAAGGCGTGCAATTCGTCAATTCTCGAGCATTCTCCTTTGTTCGTTCTTCAGCCTAAGTTATATTACAACTCGATCGATATTATACAAGGATTACATTTTAGAACTCTAGAAGCTGAAAAACTGACTAAGATGACTTACAATCTTAACCCACCAAAACACAAAAAGTAAGGAAGGATTTCTCCAATAAAAATCCTAACATATATTATCTCAAAAAAGAAAAGTTAAGAAAAGAAAGAAAAACTATTTATTAGATCAGATCAAATGGAGTCATGTGACCTATGTAATTAGGCTATATATGTGTGTGGTGAGAATATTTTTTGAAGTAGAAAAGTTAGCCATTATTGGGTTGTGATAAGAGGCAATGAGTTGAAATTTTTACTTTTCTTTTTTACTTTCTAGAGATCATAAAAAAGCCCATCCATGTTGTTTATGTTTCTTTATTACCTTCACCTTTTTTCCCAAGCTAGCTTGGACCATCAGTAGTTGGGAATCATAAATCAAACCATCTTATTGCATTTCTGGTTTTTTTTTTAATTGTTTTTTTACCTTTTTTTCTATTTACTTTTGAATCCCACCAAATGATGAAACATCCATACATTTTTCTTTTTAGCTTAAATATATCAACACATCATGTGTGATAGAAATTAAATTCTGATGTTGTATCATTTAGGTACTTCATGGGGTCATTGTCGACCAACAACATCAAATAACTCAAAACTTTTTTATATACGATCTCACGAGCTATAATTTTATTAAGTTATCGATATTCACGTGTTGTTTTATGACAAACTTAAAATCTTATATATAATTAAAGCTTGGATCATTTTATTTTCTCTGATTCAACTGACTAAAATCCTATACGTCATTAAAATTATAATATTAGCCAATAATAATTAATTTTTTTTAGTTTATTTTACCTCTATGCATTGTTTTTTCAAAGGTCATCCCTTTCTTTCTCTGACATCAACATTTTACCTAAAAAATTCTGAAATAGCCAATTGACACCAAGAGCCTTTTAAAAATCCAAAATATAGTTGGATTATTAATTGAATGATCAACTTCCGATCATCTATATATATATTATAAAATCACAATCATATATTAAAAATATGGATACAAATCCTTGCCAGTTGAAGAAAGAGAGAGAGGTTTTATATTTATCATTTTTCTCATACTTGAAAAAGAGTAAAATACCCGACATTTAATTAAATGATTAATTATGGTCTCTACCCTCTAATGATGAGTATGATTAATTTAGTAATCAAAATCTGGGGTCGGCCGCAATCGTGGTTAATCATTACAATAAATCGAGCTTTAATTAGTTTTAATCAACTTGCTAAAGTAATTTCTCCAAACAATTAATTAATTAATTAATTAATAGTAGCTCACAGCATTTTCATATGTTGGTGCACCTACTTCGTTCCCATAGTAAAAAAAAACACAACTATCATGTGAAAACAATTAACTCATATATATAATTTCTTTGTTTTCAAATAAAATTAATTAAACACTGTGATTAGGCCTGTCATCTTTTCTTAAATACACCAAATTAACACACCTCATAATCCTTGATCTATTTGGCATTAATAATTACATCAGGATCCTAGGTTTTGATACTATGATTAATTAGTATGACTAAATTATATGTAAATCATGCAATATTTAATATTTTGTGTGCGTGTTTTGATGGTAGGATAGGACCAATTTATGTTTCTTTCAAGGATTCCTTTCTATATATCACTGGCTATATCTTTGTACAATCATGCTTGTCTTGTTATACCCTTGCACTTCCTTTTCTAATCTTTTTTCAGATAATTATGCCAAATGTTAATTTACTCTCTCTCTCTCTCTCTCTCTCTCTCTCTCTCTCTCTCTCTCTCTCTGTGTTGTACAAATCACTACCTAACATGCATACTTGATTTACTAGCTAGCTATCTAGGGTCCATTTAATTTTTGGTAACCCTAAATAAAGTTACTGTATGTGGGACTTGTGTTTGTGAGTACAATATTATTGTATGTGTAAGTTGAGGCTTTTTCATGATAATCTTATCTTGTTTTTTAGTCCATTAAATCTTCATATGTAAGCGTTGAGTTGGACGCATCTACATGTCATATATATGAAATAATAACTTATCAAGAATAAAATTAGTTTTACACTAACCTATGCTTCTCTCTCTTTCCTCTAATCGAATATATTCCACATAAATTAAGGGATACCATTGAAATATTAATGTTTGTATTTGATAATGTGCGGCTTAAATGTCACACCCAAAACTAGGGGTGTGACGGTTCGGTCGAACTGGTCAAACTAAATTAATTTGGCCGGTTTGGTTGGTTTAAGAAAAATAATTGATCGGGCTGGTTTAAAAAATCTCAAACCGGATGATTTGGTTTGACCGACGGTTTGAAGGATGAAACTGGTCGTTTCGGTCGGATCGGTCGTATAAATAATATAATTTTAAATATAATAATGATAACAAAATATTATTTGCTAGAAAGCTAAAATATCAATTATATTGATATATATGTCCGATGCTTATATTCTTTCGAATTGTAACCCTATAAATCAACTTATATTTAATTGTTTCTTGCAACCATAATATTATTTATTTATTACTTTTCTCATATTTATAATTAATGGCAAGCGTGACATATTTATATTAGTTTTATTTTGTGTATCGTTCTTTCATTAATTTCTAATAATAAAATTGATATACAAGTTTCATTTTTTGTAATATTATTAGTTGAATAATCTTCAAACCGTTTAAACCAGCCGAATCAAACCGTTTTAATATGGTTTGGCCGGTTTGGTTTGAAATAATTATTTGACTGGTTTGGTTTGTGAAAATTTCAAACCGTATCTATTAATTTGGTTTATACTTTACCCCTTAAACCAAACCGGACCATACACACCCCTACCCCAAACCTATTGCGTCTTAGTTTTTCTCTATAGTAATAGACTGAAATGAGATCTCATCAATCATGACTATTACGTAAAATCTTTGATCTATCGCATTTAATTTGGTCAAAATTTATTCAATGTGAACACAAATAAAGGTTATAAACATTAATCAAATTATTTTATTTTGAGTTTTGTATCTTGTCAAACCTTGTCAGCCAAAGTAGAATGATATTTTTTTGTTGTCTAGTGAAATTTTACCGAAATATTTATGTATAGTTGGAAAAATTGAATTGGTCACAACTAATTTTTAAGATATTTATAATTGGTTTAAATAATTAAATTGAGAGTTACGTGGTCCTGTTGACTTAATTTGTTGTTTGAGTGCTTGTGATTTTTGAATTATATACCAACAAAACTTCATTCCTTGGGTGACAAAATTAATTATGACATGAAAATGCACTTTATTTTAGTGTCAATTTCTTTCATAATATATTTTAAAAGTCGGCTAACAGTTTTTAAATGTGGATATGGGATGATCTTCCTATTCTTGAACATATGATCATATCGTAAATGAGGTGTTTTAATCACTGCGCTTCGAAGTCGTGGACTATTTACAGAATGTATAGATCAAGTCGTCCTCATCCAAAAAATGAATCTTGTTCACCTATAATGAATATAGTGACATGAATTCAAAATTAGGTCGAACAAATCTCTGCAATTGGTCAAGACAATATTCATCGAAATATTGAGTTACGTGAAGTTCTGCAAAACGGAAATTATAATAATAGAGAAAAATAATAAAAGTTTGGGGAATGAAAAGAGAAAATGTCAGTTTCAGTTGAAAGGTGGAGAATGTGGATATTAATTTCCACTTTTTCTGATGCTGATATTTTGTATATAGAGAGGGAGTAACTGAGCAGTAGATGCGATATATTTCTAATATTAAAGTTTGTGTTAAATAAATATAAATTTTAATTTTTAAATTAATAAAATTTATAATTTATATATATAGGGCATAGATCCATACAAAAGTGTTTGCATATTAAATAAGAATGCATCCACACCATTCAACTCAAAAAACAAAACTTATATTAAATATTGTTGAGATTTGGCCATAAAATAAAGTTTACATTAGCGAAATATAATTTAAGCTTTTAAATTAATATCAACTATTGAGATATAAAAGAAAAACATGAATAATTAAAAGACAAATGAATAATTCATATTTCTTAGTCATAATATATTTGATAAAAAAATATAATATTGTTGAGGCTCGATTTGTACGAATACGGGCCCCGAAAACCAAATGATATGATTCGCACAAAATCACAGGAAATAGATAGAACAAGCGGAAACAAAATACTAACAAACGATAATAAGACCGAAACGAGCAAGCAATAGTACTAAATTAAAGCGATAAGTAGAGATACTTGTTTGAAGGGAAAGAAGGGTCGGGCACGACTTCGATGAACTAGTTAGAACCCAACGATGGCATGAAAAATGAATACAGTGATTGGAATTAAAACTATTATGTATATTGAGAGCTAATTAAATGCCATTTTTTTGGCTAACAATAGGCCTATTCATAGAGCTAGAGGGGTCTAGGGTTTCTCCATCAGGTAGTTATGGATAGCTCGCCAGGTATTTACGGGTCATTACAACGTCTATACCGTTTGCTCCTTTCGAAATAGTCGTGACCTTATCCGAACCCAAATTTGACCGATGAGCAGCTCGATAGGGGCAGTTTCTCGCTACGGATATGGCTCGCTTTTTGTCGAACTGCTTTTCTTCTGGGCAGTCCGCTCTCCTCTGACCACCTTTTGAACACTTTTTCTTTTGTCGGATTGTCTCTTGACCTGGGCTGGGTTCTCTTTAATGGGCTTGGCGGCTTATAAAGCTTTTATTTAGGCCCCAATATTTCATATATATTTTTAACATTTATAATTGATTGGGTATAAATGAAAAACATTTACCTTTATTAAGAGAAAATGAAGTCTAGTATCAAATGCACAGTTTGTATATATATAGAAGTTATAAGTTGATTAATCATTGATGCGAGAAAATATTATTGTAATAATAGATAATTTTATCTGGCTTTTATTTTTTCAATTTATTTGCTTGGGTGGTTAAGAATCCATTCATTCACATGATAATTTAAAAAGTAAATTGAAGTCTGCGAGAATTGGGCCGTCCTACCTTCAATCGGGCTTAAAGCCTAGATGTTTCGTCTCCATTTTTATTTTTATTTTCATATCGCGTTTTAGTTATATTTTTTAGATTTAAAAATTTTCAGTTTAGAATTCGATAAATCATAATATTTTCAGCCCAAGATCCAACATTCAGGTCCCAATTTGATAGTTTTATGATTTTTGGATTATAAATTAAGAATTTGAGGATCTTTCATCTTCTAAATTAATAAGTCAATTGATTTTGAGATCCTACATTAATATTAAAGCAACTCAATTTTATTATTATCCATTAACACTAAAAAAATGCGTTATCAATTCGGATTATGGAGTATGTTCGAATTTCATTTTGTGAACTTCCTTAAAATCATAGTTTAAATCAAATACAAAATAGCACATATATATGTATATTGTAGTGGTGGATTGAATCGGGTTGTGCATAATTAGCTTGGATTCAGAATATCACAAGACTTAGATTATTATTATTATTATTAACATAATAACAATGTATTAGGGGTATTGTTGAGGTTCGATTTACGAGATAAATAGAGTTCTTGAAATCGTTAATGGGAATGACAGGATAATCACAGAAAACAGGCGAAATAAAGTATAAAAGCACGATAAATAACCAGATAAAGAGAGTGCAGTGAATATTAAGACGACGATAAATAAGATAATCAACAAACTTGGCCCTTAAATGTTGAAGCATAGACAATTCGTGTATAAGGAGAACATATTTGATGCTTTAAATCGCTTCTACAAATATTCCAACAGTATTTTGCTACAGCTCGGGGGTAGGAAAAAGATACCTAAAAATGAAGCTATCTACCCCTATTTATAGATTGAATGAGGCTGGGAAGCTGCCTAAACTCTAGCCATCGGTGAGCTCGTGGTTGCCGTGAATCTTGGAGCCGTCTGAGAATTTCAGGGTCGATTGAGGGTTGCAACGGTCGTGCATTGTCGGGCTCCAAGGTTAAAGCTTTTCCTCTTCAATAGCGAGGCTGAGTCGTGGTCGACGTCGAGGGCGAGATGGGGTCGACATCGACCCTATGCCTTAGTCACTTTGGTGTTTATATGCTTCTGAGCGGACTTGAGATGTGTGAGGATTGGTCCGGTTGGGCCGCCGAATCACCGATTGGGTCTAGGCCTCGTGGGCTTGGCCCCAACAGGTATTAACATAAGATTAAGGTTTGGCGCGTTTGGATGGAAGATTTTGGCCAAACTAAAGGTAAGGGTAATAGATTTCTTCAAACCAAACTAGCCATAAAATTCATCTAAACCAAACCCTATGAAAACGATTTGGTCTGGTCGGTTTAACAGTTTGACAAGAGGGCGAGTGGAGTGGAGAGAAAAATAGAAACTAGAGTAAAATTTTTATTACTTATTACTTTATTTTCTATTTTTTATTTTTGATAAAAATAAAGGGAAGGTCTTGGATTAAGCAGACCTAAACGATTTAGGCGGGTTTTATCCATTAACCCAAGCCCAAACTCATATAATATACCCTAATTGGGATTAATAAACCCTATTTGGGATGGGTCAACCCATTTGGGTAGTATAAAACCCGCCTAAACCGTTTAGGCCTGCCTAACGCAAGTTTTTGCCAAAAATAAATTAAAACTAAAATGTGTTAGCCAAAAGATTTGAACTTGAGTTAGTTGCATGTAGATATTAGAAACTTTCCAACTAAACTACAATATATATTATAACAAATATATACTTTTGTTATTTTTTTTAAATTTTTTCTTTACTAAAAAAATTACTCCCTCTGTCCCAAGGGAATTGTTCCCTTGGGACATGGCACAATAACCAATGTAGTGGAATGTGGTAGAGATAGATAAAATTATTATTTTATTAGTTAGTGTGTATTAACTTACCATTTTAGGTAAGGGGACAATTCGTGTGGGACGGACAAAAAAGGAAAGAGGGACAATTCGTGTGGGACGAAGGGAGTATTATAACAAACTGATAACTTAGTTGTGAGTTCGGTTGTGCGAGAAATGGAGCAAATATCAAGAAATCATTATATTTTTGTTCACCATGATACAACAAAACTGAAAAGATTTCAAATCCGATAAGCAAGAACGAGAAATTTTCTTTTATATATTCAACATAATGATACAATATATTAACACATAAAATATATTTAAACTAAATAAAAATCAACGTGATACTAGCCAAAATCTTTTCCATCTGAACGAATAGTGACTCCATCTGAACCATTCGTGACTGGAGCTCTAATATTTTCTGCAGCATATTGGTTATCGAAATTCATGGTGCATTCGTAAAACTTGGAATCAAAGAGTATGAATATGATTCAGTGTTCTCTTTGTTTAATACAAGAAACAAAACAATTTTTTTTTTCACAAAAACGTTGACTAACAAGAGAAAGAATAATAAAGGAATATATATATAATGATTGCTTAATTCATGGCATATTTTAATAGAAATATTATGGGTGATATTTTGGTTCCATAATAAATAAATAATGTCACAAAAATACCCTTTTTGTCTAAATATTGAATATTTATAATGCCACGTGTCCAAAAATAAAGGCGTTGGATCTTAATAATTAACGGAGATTACAATGGACATTGTTCATACATAAAGATGAGTTCTAGAAAGAATACATAGTAATTGATGAGATGGACACGCGATATCTATTCTTATTTCTCATAGTAACTCCAAGTATCACCTCATCACTACCATATATATATATATATAGGGAGCGGATCCAGTGAGAAAATTCTTAACGTGAGAAAGTGAGAAATGTGCTTGATTGCATTCACGACGTTGCTTGAGTGTGTTCAGGTCGTTGCTTGATTGCAATGTTGCTTGATTGTGCTTTAGTTGTTGCTTGATTATTTTGTTGCTTGATTGCATTTTAGTTGTTGCTTGATTCAATATCAACCATTGATTTTTTTAGATCTGATGGACATGATTCATTCTTTTTTCTCACATGGGGATTTTTTTTTACATGATCCCTCCTCTATATATATATATATATATATATATATATATATAGGGTAGTGATCAGGTGAGAATAGGAGTTACTATGAGAAATAAGAATAGATCTCGCGCGTCCATCTCATCAAATCGACGAATAAGATTCATTCTCAGCAAATTGAAAAACACAGCATTTTTGCCCCAATATCCTGCAGTTTTAGCCTTTAAAGGCTAAAACTGTAAAAAAACTCAAACACAAACAGCAACCTGCATTTTAAACCCGATTAACTTCATTTTTAGCCCAATTTACTTCATTTTTAGCCCGATTTACTTCATTTTTACATAAATACGAATTAAAAAAATTTAAACATCTTCTTCTTCAAAGCAGCAACACGAGCGTAGTCTCTATAAAACTCAATACCAACATCAACAGTTCTAAAAACTCTGCCCTTAAAATGCTTCATCTCATCAACACACTTTGGAATAAATGAACCTGTAAGATACAAAAATGCACAAAGTTAACACTAAAGATGCACAATATAATAGTAAAAATGAACGTCGATTTGAATACACACTTTGGAATAAATGAACCTGTAAGATACAAAAATGCACAAAATTAACACTAAAGATGCACAATATAATAGTAAAAATGAACGTCGATCTGAATAAAACAAATTTTTTAAAACTATATTCATGCACAATAAACAAAGTCGAGATCGAACACGAATGCGAAATCCAGAAACAAAGAAAAAATATCTGATCGACAGAAGAAAAATAAATCAAATCGAACGAAGAAGGAAGAAGAAATCAAATCGCACGAAGAAAGGAATAAAAATCTAATGAGATACTATTTCAGATTTAAAAAAAAAAAGCTAAAATTACAAAAATAGCCTTAATTTTGCAAATCTGCAGGATAATCGATGAAAACTGCGCACGGAGTGAAATAGATCATGAGCGTTGAAATCACAAAATCAAAGGTTGAGATTTATTCTCATTTCTCATACTAAAAACTATTCTCATATGATCACAAAATCAAAGGTTAAACATGTGTCCATGAATGAACAGAGGCCAAAATCCAGCCTTTGATTTCAAAAATAAACTTCCCAGATTTTCTATTGCCATTTATCATTGTTGCTAGCTTCTTCTATCATTGAAAGGGCAAATTAGTCCTAAACGGGAAAAATTGAAATGGAATTAAATCTACATGCTGATTTTTCGGATTCAGTTACCAAATCAAATCCCCCACGATTTATTCCATTATTATCATATAAATCGGAAAGAGAAAATACACCACGATTCATTCCATAATTTTAAGTTAATCGTTATCATTGTTAACGGCTTTGTGTGTCATTATTTATGGCTTTGTGCGTCATTGTAAGGTAATTCTGTCAACTTCCACTAATATATTATCGTTAAATGTATAAATAATTTTAATTATTCATACAATGATAGTAAATAAAGATAACAATGATATTAAAGGTGTATTATACATCAATTAAGATTAAAAACGATAATTTCGATAATGATAGTTAATAAAGGTAACAATGATAATATAAAACAGCGTACAATGCTACATATTAACTGAGTTCACACAATGTAGAAAATAAATAAATAATTATCAATTCATTAAACAGGAATTCGAACAATGAAACATTTATTCTAAAATAATGACACTCATCTAAAATAATAATGATAATCGCATATGATACTAAAATAATGAAAAACAGAGTCGCGCTTGATGGAGAACTCGACGTCCGAATCAACTCGTCATCGAGCAGACCCCTCTGCTTTCTGATCAAGTCGGAGAGCGGGCGTCAAAGTGCGATGGAGGAGATTAGGTTTTCTGCAAAGTAAATAATAACGTTGAAATATAACTTAGAAGGCAAAAGGTGGGATTTTGAATGATTAACCGAAAGTACATTATTCTCAAATAAACAGAAAGAAATGTCGGCACACATAGGATAAAGTTTACTGATTTATGCAAAATTGAAGCTCCCATTAAAAATCACAGATAAAATTGTAGAATAAACAAAACAAAACAGTAATCACAAGCTTTTATTAACACCAGATAAAAAATCTATAAATACATTGTAAATAAATCCACTAAGCTTTAATAACCCCGACACCCCAGATCAAGAATCTTCTTTTATTATAAACAAACAATAATAAAGATAATTCATCCACACACCATTAAGGCATTACCTTGTTTTCATAAATCAAGACCGACATTTTATAAATTTTTTTTTAAAAAAAAAGAGCTAATCACAAGAAATAAATCTAAGGGGGAGAAGAGAAGGCTTGCCTTGGCCCAGAAACAGAGATCGTCCGCCATTTCTGTTTGCCTTAATCATACACTATCGTAATCAAACTTCAGATCACAAAACCTAATCAGTGATGGTGGGGAAGGGGGCGTTGAAGTGCGATGGAGGAGATCAGGTTTTCTGCGAAGTAAATATAACGTTGAATAATAATTGTAGGAAAAAGATATTTAATTGAGAATGAAATATAATAATTATGGGGAAAGATATTTAATTGGCATGAAATTGAGGATTTCTATAACTAACAATTTTATATAAATATGTGATACTTATATTACCCTTTACTTAATATAAAATTGATTAAAAAATGACACGTGGCACATTATGGGACGTCCAAATTTTAAGATAAATGGTTGGATATATGGTTATTGTTCATTCAGGACATATGGCTCGGATTTGAACGCAACTCTCTCTCTCTCTCTCTCTCTCTATATATATATATATATATATATATATATATAATTTAACTTATAAACTCCATTCGAGATCAATTATCTAACGGTATTATGTCAACGACGTACATGTCTCGACTTCCTGTTGTACATATTATTTTGTGCTCGACCAATAGCCGCTTGGCTATCACAATGAATCATCATTGATGGCATAGGCTTGTTCCAACAAGGAACATCCTTTAGAAAGTGTTGAAGCCACTCTGCTTCTTCACCTGCTTTATCTAAAGGAATAAACTTGGATTCTATTGTGGAACGAGCTATACAATTTTGTTTCGTGGATTTCCATGACACTGCCCCCCCCCCTTTGCGATCGTAAATACGTATCCACTTGTGGAGTGCGAGTCATTTGAATCGGCAATCCATACCCTTCAAGTACAGGTGGAAACCTTGTATAGTGTAACCCCAAGAGCCTTTCAGTGTTCTTTATTGGGATTGCTCGTGTATCTGCTCAATTTGTTCACCGCATATGCAAGATCTGATCTAGTACAATTAGTCAAATACATTAGACTACCAATGATCCTTGCATATTCTTCTTGACCAAGAGGGTCACCTTTGTTTTTACTAAGGTGAACATTGAGCTCTAGCGGTGTTTTGGCTGGTGGACTATCATAAGCTTCGAATTTCCTTAACATTTTCTCAATGTTGTGAGATTGTGATAGGACAATTTCATTAGGTTTTTTTATGATTTTGATTCCAAGAATCACATCAGCCACAACAATATCTTTCATGTTGAAGTTTTTCTCCAACATTCGTTTGGTATCAACAATTATTAGTTGATTTCTACCCATGATCAACATGTTGTCTACATAAAGGCAGACAATCACAAAATTGTCAAACGTGCCTTTGTAGTACACACATTTGTCACATTCATTATATTTGAAATCATTTGACAACATTGCATTGTCAAATCAAACATGCCACTGTTTGGACGCTTGTTTAAGATCTTATAAGGATCTAACCAATTTGCATACCTTTTTCTCTTGTCCGGGTATTACAAATCCTTCAGGTTGATCTATATAGATTTCTTCTTCTAGCTCTCCATTTAAGAAGGTTGTCTTCACATCCATTTGGTGTATTTCAAGATTGTGCAAAGCAACAATCGTTATTAGCACCCTAATAGATGTGATCCTAGTCACAAGTGAATAGGTTTCAAAGAAATCATCTCCCTCTCTTTGTTTAAAACCGTTTGCCACAAGGGGAGCTTTATTCTTATCAACCAAACCATCGGGTTTGTGCTTTCTATTAAGGATCCACTTGCATCCTAAGGGCTTACAGCCTTTTGGAAGATCGGCCAAAATCCATGTATGATTTTGCATAATCGACTCTATCTCACTATTAATGGCTTCTTGCCATAGTGAGGCATTGGGTCTAGCTAAGGCTTCTTTAATGGTTTTTGGTCCATACATCTAACATATAGGTGATGAAATCTGGACCAAAACTATTAGCCACTCTAGCCTTTTGACTACGTCTCAGTTATTCCTCAATAGGACAAGAACTAGTAGTCTCTTCATATGTCCTTCTCTTTACTATACTCGATTTATCCGAACCAGTGCAATTGTCTTTTATTACTTCCGCTGCACAATTTATCACTGTGATTTTGGGACCAACAAGTGGTATCACGCGTCAAGGTTCTTATAGCCCAGGACACTAATAATTAATAAAGTGCCTATGAATTAATTGATTCTCATGTCCATAACCCAGGAAACTAATAATTAATTAATATAAATTGTTTTTCACCACTGAATTAATACCTACCCTTTTATAAACAGCGGGCTGCATTTACTTGAAAATTCCTATATTCAAGGTTACTGGACATTCATTAATTAATTGGAGCTTTTAACAAGCTTCCCACAATTAATTAATTACTTATTTTCCTGATTAGTACCACTGAAATCTTATCACCCTTCAACTTAATCGGCCGGAGGACTTTAGCACGATGAACAAATTGAGCTCCTTAGTAAACTCTCATCCTATGGCCAAATAATTAAATAACTTAGTTATTAAGCTTTTGTGATTCTTAGAAGATTTTTGACAATTGCCACTCTGAGTCTCTTAGTTAATGGTGATGTGAGATGAATTTGTTAAATCAGATTTTCCACGCACCCTTACCAAAAAAAAAAAAAAATCTCCTCCTTCTTCTCTCTCCAATCCATGCATTTATATATTTTCTATTTAATATTTTTATTTATTTTCCGCTGGCAATCTTCCCCTCTTGCATCACTGGCTCGAGCAGCAAAGGGAGACAACTTTAATATGCTGCAGTAAGAGGAGAAGTTATAGCATTCCAACAACTACTCCAACGAATCCACATCTTCTTGATACAGTTTGATATGGTTGTTCAAGAAATCTCCTACACATAGCGACAATGAAGGTGTTGAATATATTGAAGATATATATATATATATATATATATATATATACATATGATAAAAAAAATTAGATAATAAATCTTGAGAGATTATTGAATATCGTTTTATTTATTTCATAGTAGCGATGCAAGAATAATATTGATTTGATGAGATCTTATTTCGCCCAATAGAATAGCGATTACTTAAGTGTTGAAGTTATAGCCAAGTAAATCAAATCGTTGAGTATGTTTCTAATCTAGGCAAAGAATGAATCTAAACTAGCTAACAATAACAAGTAAATCTAAATGCTTTAATCACCATGGTAGAGACATCAATTCACTCTCAATGTTTCCAAACAAACTCACAAACAATGCTTGAAATTCACAAATTGATAGAATGCATAAATTAGAGAAACTTTGAAATGAACCAACACAATGATAGAATGTTGTAAACCAACTTTAATTCTCCTAGCCGGTGAATTAGACATAGATGAGTTAGGACTCTGAAGCTTTTACGTTATCGAATCAAATTTCAAATCTCACTCCCAAAGGTTCATAACCTACAAGCTATCCCCTCGCATGGATTGGATATGTAAATACATTAATCACGACATCTAGATACTACAATTTTGATGTCAAACAATCAAGCAATTGGTTAATGCCAGTGATGCAATTGGCTAGGAGAAGGTAAACAATTATTAAAATACAACAACAGATTCAAAACATTGTTCAACCAATATCCTAGAAAGTTTAGCCACTCATTAATTAATTAAAAGATAAAGTAGAGAAGAGTATTTTCCCAAATGTTAGTTTTCATTGTTGAAAATAAAATATTTTAGTGATCCTTACTAAATATGAAAGTTGAAAACCAAAACATGAAATATGTGTTGAGAAAATTAGTTATAATAATTAATGATGATTCAATTAAATAATAATATAATTAATTAATTATCCGACCACAAAATCAATTAATCCTAAGAATAAATCTATTGATCATTAAATTATTCCTTAGGCCAAAAAGGAATAGTTTAATAGTGATTTACTTTGTACTTATCTTATCAAAGAATTTACAATATCAATATGATGTTTCAATTTATGCATGTTGAAATTTGTTTTGAATGTTTTTATTATCACAATTTATCCAAGATCTGTGTTTCTCTATTTGACTTTAAATTCTATTTTAATTTTTTTTTAATAATTACTCTCCTATAGAATTGCTCCAATAGTTAGTTATTTCAATAGTAAGATAGGTAATTGTATTATTAACACTATATTACTAATCTCATTGTTAGGAAATTTAGTGATCGCGGTCTTGATCAGTTAAGCTCAAATGTTGAATTAATTTGCCTTGGATCCCTCTAATATTCATTTACAATGAACTTTTTAAATAACTTTTGAGCTCAAACTTTTTTAAGTAAAATACGTGATCCGTCTTTGAGTTCGTGTCATTTACCCACCGGATACTCGAACTAATTCTTGATCTATCTATCCTTAAATTTACTGATGCCAATTGGATCGGGTACAACATGAGTCAAGTTGCAATCTAATATTAAAACATCCTAACCTAATTTTTTTATTTTTTGTATCAAAGAAAGTCAATCCGAATAAAGCTATTTATTTTTAGATTCAATCTATAAATAATAAAAAAGATCTGCTTAATTTTAGTTAAAATCTTAATCTTAATATTAACATGAAATATTTAATACGAAATAATATATTTAATTTGAAAATAACTTGTTTAACTAAATCACAATATTTTCGCACCAGATTTTCATTACAATAATGTAAAAATGGCCAAATAATTAAATAACTTAGTTATTAAGTTTTTTGTGATAAATAGAATTTTTCTTGCTACTTCTTAAATTGCTCTGCTTGAGCCAATTGCACACTCTCAATTTTCTAATTAATGGTGATGTGTGATGAATTTGTTAAATCCGATTTTTCACGCACACTTACCCAAAACAAAATCTCCTCACTCTCTCTCCAATCCATGCATTTCTTTTCTATTTAGTGCATTAGTGCTTTGATCAGTCTGCTTTGCCATGCAAGTATATGTGCATATATAAAAATATTGTGAGTGAACTTGATGTTACATACTCACACTCACACTCTACAACCGGAAGACAGACTTGCCGCCGCTACACACTCACACTAATATAGAGTCGAGCAGCATGACCGCTGAAAAAAGATGGCGCATGACCGCTGAAAAAAGACAGTGACTTGAAGAGTTAGTTAACCCTCCCCCTTCACCCCTTTTTTGTCTCTCTCCAAACTAAACTCCATAGTTAAATATTGTCATATACCAAAAATATTTTTCGTTCCCTTTTTTTAGATTGTAATATTGATGTTTGTATGTTTTGGTGTGTGCTTGGTTTAGGATGTTCAAAAAGTGTCCCCGTCCATATAAAAAGGAAATAGAACTGCTAAGTAGGGAATTGGATATTCCTGGGAGCAGTATTTGAACTTGGTTTATGAAACGCACGAATAGAGTACGATATCCTTTTTTGATATTTTTTGAAGATTTTATCTTGATTTGTGAGATATGAAAGAAAGCTATGCTTTTTATTTGGGTACAATATTTGACTAACGAAAACATATCACTAAGGGCTCAAATTGCCGAGCTTAAAAGAGAGAATATTGAAGTGAAACATGCACTAGAGAAACTAAAATGTTTTAGATGTTTAATGTCTAACGAGCCATTAGTTTCTCTTCCCCCAGCACATGCAAGGCCTATGAAGGTATAATTTTTCTTGTAAATATCATTTTTTATTTGTGTGAGTTTAGTGAAAAAAAATTGGCCTTCGGTTATAGGAAACAGAAGACATTGTGATCATCTCTAGTTCTGCCTCAGAAGATTCATTCAATCGCAAGAAATTTAAAGGGAAAGAACAGGTTATTGCATATATTTTTGATTTCTACATACTTTTTTCTCTATCTAAAGAATTGTATGTATTTAATGAAAATGATTCTAATAAATTTGTGTAGATGGATACAGTTTCTGGAATTGCTTGTGAGGATGAGGATACTTCATCTTTTTTAAGACACTTCTTTTAGGAGACGTCGTCTGTCTGCCGAGCACATGATCCCTAAGCTCTCTATCCTTTTTTTACTGGCCTTTTTTTGGTTGATTAGGGAGCTTCGGATTAGTGTTGTTATTGTGTAGTATTTTCATGGTATATTCATATCCGACATTCTCATTTTGTCTTCTTGGTTCGAAGCCATGTCCTTCCCATGGGTTCGAAGGAATTTTAACAATGAAGCTCGGTTACATTTTTTTGTAATGTTGCACTTACTTTCCTTTAATGAATATGATTTGTTTTATCTAAAAAAAGAAAAAGATGTGCTTTTATTTGATCATTTAAACAAATAATGATTATAAGTTAATATAATTAATTGAAATGACCCTCATAAATTGGCAGGTTAACCACAACATAAGAAAAATGCCCTATAATCATTCCAAACTATCAGGGTGATTCATTCCAATTGGTCATCTATTAATATTTTCTTACATATGACTACAAGATGCTGCAAAGATATTTAAAAATTTCGATCAAGTTTAAATCTGAGTGCATTTTCAAAATTTTGCGTCATAAGTTTTTTTACAATTTCAAATTGATCGATTTTACAATTTTGAACTAGTTATGGCTACAAAAAATCACACAAATCTATTTTTCTACATTCGGCTATGTTACTACCAAAAATCTTAAATTTTTAACAAGTATAGATTTTTGTATAGTTTCTTTTGTTCTGTTTAATTTTTTACCTTTTTTGAATTAGTCTTTATTTTACTAATTTTGATGATCTATTTTAGTATAGCTAGCTACATGATGTATTCTATGAAAAGATTTAAATTTGAACAAGTCTGAACATGATTTAAATTTTTTATATTTTGTGTGCCTTGATAACTGTAAAAACTAAAAACTACATGTAAAACACAATGACAAATAAATTCAGAAGGTATCCTAAAGTTATGTATTGATCATAATTCCAAAGGAAAATTCCATATTGCTCCGCTTTGACAACTAGCAGCTCTGATAGGGTTTGAAGCACATAAAATATGGGCCGTGCATTTTTAAAATTTTAAACGTTGAGCACATAAAACACCATATCCAATTTCTATAAATAAAAGATACAATTAATTAATAGGAAAAACTATGAAATATTCTCTATAGTATTAGTCAACAATGAAAAATATCCCCTAAAGTTTTATTTTGCCCATTAAAAATACCCTTTACTATAAAATATATCCTAATGTTTCTCATATAATTGAATTATATCCTAATGTTTGCTTCTGTCAATTAAAAATACCCTACGTCGCTAACGGAGTACAATATATGCCACATATATACCACAAAAATGGAAATGTCATACATTTCGGTGAGAGTCACGTCGAAGGTACGCTGAAATATCTGATTTCTCCTTTTCAACACTCAAATTAATTAAATTGGAAATTGTAAATACATTTTGCAATTTGAAAAGTTAAAATAGAAATGCTTGTATCTGCAATAAGTAAGTGTATGTTGTCTCTTATGGGTATTTATAGAACTCAAATTATTAACTGTGTTTTAGTTTTAATTTTCGGGACGAAAATTTTTATAAGGGTGAGGGGATGTAATA
>JAPKLW010000257.1:675126-694708 GCA_026898455.1 Plectranthus barbatus | reverse complement strand
GCATATTAAAATAATTATTTAGCGTAGAGAATATGGCTCGGAAAATGCGGGGTGTTACAATATCAAGAGCGGAGCAGATCAGAAAATATGGATGATGAACGCAATGAAACTTACTCTGAAAGTATCCATCATTCAACAGGACGAAATCTAAAGGGAGATGGACGAAGTGAAAGGGTAGAGAATCTGGAAGCAAAAGTGGAAGAGTTGACAAAGGTTCTATCTACTGTGCCAGGCTTGCTGAATGCCACCAAAAACAATGTATTGGGAAACTACGAACGCAGTGATACCGGAAAGATTTGCGATTCCTGCAATTAAGGCCTATGATGGGACGGCCGACCCGGATGAATTTATAACATTGTAAAAATTCAAGATGCAGACCACAACAATGCCAGAAGCGGTCCGAGAAGCGTGTATGTGCAGGAGTTTCGGCGCGTGCCTCGAAGGAGCAGCGATGCAGTGGTTTATGCATCTCAAGGTAGGGAGCATCGATTCATTTATTGAATTACACAAGCAATTTTGTTCACAATTTTCGAGTAGTAGAAGAATGTCGAAGCGTTCAGACGATTTATACCAAGTCACACAAAACGATGGTGAATCGCTGCAACATTATATCAAGCGATTCAATAAGGTAAAGGTGGCAATCCTGAATTGCTTGGAAGAGACTGCAATTTCAGCTTTTAAAAAAGGTCTGATACGTGGTTCGAGCTTGTTTTGGAAGTTAGTAAAATACCCGTGCACAACGTATGCTAAGATGATGGCAAGAGCAGATGCTCAGATTTGAAAAGAGATCGAGGAAGAAAATTTTGGTCGAAGAGATAGGGGCGTTATACAGCGCGGATGGATGCGAGCTCAGGAAAAGCAGGAAGATTTGCACCATATCCGAATCGGACCGAACGCAAGCCAATGGCAGCTCCTGGCACATCAGGAAGTACAATAAAATCTTTCAACTTGAACACGAATCCGATGGTGGTAATCCAAGAGATGATGGCTTTAAGGGGGCAAGTCAGATGGCCAACCAAGGCATTAGCTAACATTGGGCAAAAAACTCCGGAAAATTATTGTGCGTTCCATCAAGGTTATGGACATAGAACCATTGAATGCAGGGATTTTCTAAGGGAGATTGAAAGGCTTATCGAATTGGGACACCTACAGAAGTGGAAAAATGAACAAAGAAGTAATACGTGGAGAAGGAATAAAGGGAAACCAGCTCGAGAAAAGAAAGATGTAGCAACCGGGGCAAATTGAGAGCCTTTGCCGAACGAACCACGGATAGAAAAAACGATTCACATGATATACAGAGGACCGCCTATAGCAGGAAGTTCGCGAAACGCTTATAAATGCTATAGGCGAGAAGCAAGGAATATGAATTCGGTGCGTCCATCCTGGTTGTCAGCTGAAGAGATTACATTTGGACCTTTGGACTCAGAAGGGGTTCGACACCCGCATGATGATGCCTTAGTAATTGAACTCTTGATTGTGAATTGTCGGATAAAGAGAGTGCTTGTAGATAGTGGGGCCTCATCGAACCTGATATTCTTAAAAGCATTCAAGGGGATGGGGATTTCGGAGAAAAATTTAACTCCAAGTTCAAGCCAGCTCGTAGGCTTCAGTGGAGAACAATTGGTACCAGTAGGGGAATTATATCTGCCAGTGTACTCAGAAGGCATGAACCTCTCAACTCGCTTTCAAGTAGTCGATGCGGATTCGTGCTATAATGCCATAATGGGACGACCGTGGATGCACGAATTACAGGCAGTGTCATCCTCTTTTCACCAGGTAATCAAATTCCCAACACCTTGGGGAATTCGATCGATCAAAGGAGAACAGCACATCGCCAGAGATTGTTATGCTGTGACTATGAGGATAATTGGAATGGTCGAAGTAAAAGAAAACTTGGAGGAAGTTAGCTTAACTGGGAGAGAAATGGAATCCACGTTTATTGGAAAGAACATTTCACCTGATTGGTATGGTGTCTTAACCAACTTTCTGCGAAATCGAAGAGGTTCATTTGCTTTCAACCATACAGAGATGCCAGGAATCGACCCTTCAGTGATTTCGCATCACTTGAAAGTCGACCCAAAAGCCAGACCAATTCATCAAAGGAGGAGGCGATTCGCACCGGAGAAGAATGCTGCAATTGCGGAAGAGGTAGCGAATTTATTGAAGGTTGGGTTCATAAGAGAAGTGAAGTACCTGGAATGGCTGGCCAACGTAGTAGTAGTAAAGAAGAAGAATGGAAAAAACCGAGTCTGTGTAGATTATACAGACTTGAATAAAGTTTGCCCAAATGATCCCTTCCCACTCCCTCACATCGATAGATTAGTCGACTCGACCACTGGATACCAAATAATGTCATTCATGGATGCGTTCTTAGGCTATAACCAGATCAGGATGTTCCCTCCAGATGAAGAAAAGATGGCTTTCATGACGAGCCAAGGAATATACTGCTATCGAGTAATGCCTTTCGGTTTAAAGAACGCGGGATCGACATATCAAAGGTTGATGAATAAGATGTTTGAGCCATTAATCGGTAAGTCGATGGAGGTATATATCGACGATATGATCGTGAAATCATCAAGTTTCGATGAGCATCTCGATCATCTGGGTGAAGCCTTTGATATACTGCAGAGATTTAATATGAAGCTTAACCCTACAAAGTGTCAATTCGGGGTTACAGTAGGGAAATTCTTAGGTTACGTGGTTAGCAGACAGGGGATCGAAGCAGATCCTGTTCAGATTAAGGCTATACAGGAGTTGAAACCACCAACCACAACGAAAGAACTTCAGAGGATGATAGGGAAGCTGGCGGCCCTGAGTTATTTTGTAGCCCGCTACTCGGATCGCACTTCGAGATTTTTTGAACTGCTTAAGAAGGCCAAGCGATTTGAGTGGACGCAAGAATGTGATGAAGCACTCGAACAAATAAAGACTTACTTATCTTCGGCACCAGTTATGTCAAAACCACATGAGGGTGAAGTTTTGCAACTCTACTTGGCCGTGTCAGAAAGAGCAGTCAGCGCGGTGCTGATAAGGGATCAAGAAGGATCACAACACCCGGTTTACTATGTTAGCAGAACCTTGGTTGACGTCGAGACGTGCTATCCCGTTCTCGAAAAACTCGTGCTAGCACTAGTAATGTCTGCGAGAAAACTTCGACCGTATTTCGAATCACATGAAATAGTCGTAGTATCGGCCATCCCTATAAAGAACATTTTGGCTAAACCTGAAATGTCTAGAAGGATGATGAAATGGGCAATCGAACTTGGGGGGTATGGATTGGGGTTCGAATCACAACGAGCTATAAAATCTCAAATACTGGCTGATTTTATAGCAGAGTTCACACCAGAGATGCACATACAAGCAGAGATTGAATCTGCACCAATGGGAGATCACATGGAATTCTGGGTCTTACATGTTGATGGGTCGAGTAACTCGAAGGGAGCTGGAGCCGGAATATCTCTGACATCGCCAAGTCAAATGGTATATCAAAGAGCCATCAAATTCGAGTTTCGAGCCACTAACAATGAAGCGGAGTATGAAGCCCTCATAGCGGGCATGCAATTGGCACTAGAAATGAAGGTGAGGAAACTACAGGTCAAATCAGATTCACAACTTGTTGTGAACCAGCTCTTGGGTCTATTCCAGGCCAAAGATTGCCGAATGTCAGCATACCAAGAGATAGCAAAGAGGCTAGAGACAAATTTTGAAGTGATATCAGTAGAGCATATACCAAGGGAACTCAACGTGGAGGCAGATGCGATGGGTACCCTTGCTGCATCAACAAATATGAGCACTTCCAGGCTAATTCCGTTAGTAACCGCCTTATGGCCAGCGACTCGAGATCTCGAGGATAAGGGATGCGAGGAAATCGGGCAGATAAGCATGATCACAGATGTAACCTCTTGGATGGATCCAATAAAGTCGTACTTACTCGGAACGAGCACTGAGCAAGGAGTGGAACTTGTAAAGATAGCTAGAAGAGCTACGAGGTTCATCCTATTGGATCAAGGATTGTACAAGAGGTCGTTCAGAGGGCCATTACTTAAGTGTATAAGCGAACAAGATGCAAAGGATGTGTTGATCGAGGTACACTCAGGGAGTTGTGGAAATCACTCGGGGCCGAGAAGTTTAGCAAATCGGGTCATTTCGGCAGGTTTTTATTTGCCAACACTAAGGAATGACTCGAAAGAATTTGTTAAAAAGTGCGAAAGCTGTCAAAGATTCGCAAATGTGAGCCACAAAAAAGTTGAGGTGCTGCATTCAAACATTCCAGTCTGGCCTTTTCATAGATGGGGAATTGATATTGTCGGGAAAATGCCTAAGGCGAGAGGAGGCAAGGAGTACATAGTGATCGCAACGGACGCCTTCACGAAGTGGGTCGAAGCAGAACCCCTCTCAAGCATACGAGATACCCAGGTGATAAAATTTGTATGGCAAAACATAGTATGCCGGTTTGGACTGCCTCGCAAAATCATAACTGATAAGGGAGACAATTCACAAGCAAAAAATTCAGGAGCTACTGTGAAGATTTGGGAATAAAACTGCTATTTTCCACACCAAGATATCCAGAGGCTAACGGATTAGCAGAGTCTACAAATAAGACGATTCTAAATACTTTGAAAAGGAGGTTGGGAGCATCAAAGTCGAACTGGATCGACGAACTGCTAGGAGTCCTGTGGTCGTATCGAACAACTTCAAGGACCAGCATGGGAGAGACTCCATTCATGTTAGCATATGGATCCGAAGCAATGGCTCCAATCGAGGTGATAAAACTAAGTCCGCGAGTGAAGTGGTTCGATGAAGATTCGAACCAAATGGGGGCTCTCGAGGCACTGGATATGCTGGATGAAGTGCGAGATGAGGCAATCAAGAAAATGGAAAAAAGGCAAAAGACGGTCGATCGCTTTTTTAACAAAGCGGTTCGAATGAGAGCATTGAATGTAGGAGATTGGGTCCTAAGACGAGTTTTTCAAAACACAAAGGAAATCAATTCTGGAAAACTAGGACCAGTCTGGGAAGGACCATACGTAGTTTCTGAAGTTGTCAAAAAAGGTGCTTACCGCATCAAGACACCTGAGGGGCGAAGTACACCGAATGCATGGAATATCAAGTACCTTAGAAAATTTTACTTCTTATGTAATTTTTTCCTTTTTTTCCCTATCACATTCTTGAATAAAGTGAAAAAATCGAGCAGTTACATTACTTAATCAAAATAGTGTATTCAAATACGCAAAACAACACATTGCATCACAAGAGTTTAGTTTGATTACACAAAAACAGAAAAAAAAAGCATTAAACTGGTGCAGTTCGAGGAGGAGTGCCATCTTTCTTGCTCGCCGCTTCCTCATGGTCCTTCGACCCAACCTCTTCATTTTCGGAATCGCTTGAGCCGGAGTCATCGACCTCAGAATTAGCAGGCAAAAAACTCAAATCCAAGTCGGGGTATTTGGCGAGAATTGACCCTTTAACATCAGCTGCAACAAGTTTCGCCATGTCTTTTAAAACGGGACGACCCAGTGGAGTGTTCATCAATTGATACAGGTTTAAACCTACACCAACAGTCTTAGCTTTCTCGAACTTGTCCCGTAAAGCCAGCAATTCCTGTTCTCGATCAACTAGCTGTGCCGCTTGCTCATCCCTGAATTGCTTCGCCGATTGTAATTCATTGATGGCAGAAAGTTTCTCAGACTTCAGCTGTTCGATCAGCCGATGAGAGGACAACACCTCCTCCTTGGCAACCGAAAGAGCATCAACTGCTTCGCCCTTCTCCCTCTCGAGCACTCCAAGGGAAGTGGCCAAGGCAACCTGAGTGCGCTTTTCCTCAGCCATAGTTCGAACAACACCAAAGAATACAGAACGAAGCATCTCAATATTCTGAAAAATCCGAAAAATAAGATTGAATACACTGACATAGTGGCCAAATATATATGAGTCGAAAGTACCTTGAGTGAAACATGTGAGAAATCCATGAACTTCTTTATAGCGCCGGTCGAAGTATACCATGGCGGGCCAGCCAATGCAACTCGAAGAAAAGTTAGGAAGTTGCCCTAGCCAACAGCCACAAGTCGACGATCTTGAGTCATCTGATCAATGTCGACTGGGGGGGAGGAGGCGGTAGCATGAGACACACCACCAGCAATCACGGGGTCTTTATGAGGGTTGTCGGTGTCCGGAGTAGTGAGATCAAAAATCTCACGCTCCTGGCCATCAATCGCCTTCTCCGACTCGATTCTCTCTTTCTTCCTCTTTTCCAGAACCTCGTTGTCAGAATCGACCTCCTTTGATTTGTTCTTGGAGACCTCGGAAGCTTCTTTCCTCGAACTACCAGCATCTTCAGAATTCTTCCTCTTGTGCTTCATACCAGCACGTCTCTGTGATAATCGAATGAGTTCCTCGGGCATGAGCTTTGTCATATCTTTGATTCCTTCAATATCGGCCCAACGGGATCTGGTAAGTCGATCATATCTTGAACAGGATATTCGTACGCCTGACTGATCCGATATCTTTCCTCTGCGGTGAGCGTGGGTCGAGAGGGACCTGCAAAAAGGAGGTTAGTGAGATTTCAAAGTTCCTTAAACAAACTGGAATACTTACGAGAAGCAACTCGAACAACCCCTGACAAAGAGGGTTGCTCTGCCGGAATTCGCACATAAAAGAACTCCTCGACCCAACCCGCGCTGTTAGTCGAGCAACCCTTGATTAATGGCTTTCGTGTATTCCCGGAATGCTTAGAGAAAAAATAATACTCCCTCCGTCCCGGTGAAGTAGTCCCAAATCTTTTTGGCACGGGAATTAAGAGTTGTGAGTGTAGTGGAATTAATATTTTATTGGTCAGTGTGAAAAAGTTTGCTATTTTAGGAAAGTGGGACTAATCTATGGGACAAACAAAAAAGGAAAATGGGACTTCTTCAATGGGACGGAGGGAGTAGCTTTCACCATTCTGAGCATGTAAGTTCTACAATTCTGCAAACTCTCGAGCTGTAGGTGATTCGAAGCCCAAATCATGAAAAATAAGCAAAGCGCCCATCATGTGCCTCCATGTCATCGGGGCCAACTGGATGGGTGCGATATCATAATACTCCAACACAGACACAAAAAAGGGATGAAGCGGTAACCTGATCCCATATTTGAACACACGAGTCGAAAATGCCATATACCCAGAAGGGGGGCGATGAGGGCGATTGTCAGAATCGGGCAACACAGGACATACACGGAAGGAAATATAAAACTTGTAAAAGTAACCCCTAAGAAAATCAAAATCCAAGGAAGAACGGGCATTCACAAGGGAACCCTTCAGTTTCTCTTCATAATCCGGTGAATAAACGTCGTAATCTAAATCCTCCCACGGAGGAAGAGGGGAGAACGACCGGATAACAGACGAAGAGGAAGAACTGGAAGAATTAGAAACCAAACCCGTGGCCCTACTCATCTCGGACATGATTTTAATTGAAGAAACACCAACCCAGAGAAAGAAAACTTACCCAGATCTCAGAAACGAGAGTTGAAGAACAGCCGGCAGGAAGAAGCAAAGTATTCGCCGAGAAATGAACAGGCGCAAGCGGCGAAACCAGAAAATGAAAGTGAAAAGGAAGGTGGAAGGGCGTTTAAATACAATCAAATTTTGAATTTCAAATTCAAAACCCCGAGATTTGTGCCGATTTCCATAAAACTGACGCGTAATAGTCGGCCAAGTGTCGACAATTAAGATTTGAATTAAAAAGCTTCATCGTTTGAAGGCAACACCAGGAGCAGGGAGCTCGAATCGCTCCAAGATTGCATCTTGATTGAGCTCGAATCGCTCCAAGATTGCATCTTGATTGAGCTCGAATCGCTCCAAGATTGCATCTTGATTGAGCTCGAATCGCTCCAAGATTACATCTCTTGATTGAGCTCGAATCTCTCCAAGATTACATCTTGATTGAGCTCGAATCGCTCCAAGATTACATCTTGATTGAGCTCTAATCGCTCTAAGATTACATCTTGATTGAGCTCAAATCGCTCCAAGGTCGCATCTCATAGGGGACCTCATCGCATCAAGGTTAAATTCGCTCACCCAAAGGCTACAACTTAGCCGGACGAGGTTCCTTCAGCAAGCGAAATGATCCAAATCCCGAGCATGAATTGAAATGAACATATGAAGTCCCAGCTTCACTCGAATACTCTCCTAATTCAAATGAAGCTGGGGGGGGGGAATTGTTATACCCAAATGGAACCACCAACCTAATGGAGTCCCGAGTCACTCGACCCTAGGGGAAATATGCTTCTCGAGGCATGCTCAAGATTAACATCAAGATTATCAAGGTGAATACTCATGATTATCGAGTGCAGAATAAGCAAGCTGCATAGATGGAGGGATTCAGGATTAATCAACGCTACCTTCTAAAAATAAACCTTGGAATCACTCCATTCATCAAGCCCTTTCCTTGTAATGTCAAATCAATCATGTATATATATGACAAAGGATAAATGAACAAGGATCTTTTTTGGCTCTTTTGGGTGAATTCAGAAGGGTTATTATTTGTTTACTCTTGGATTCTAGAACTATTATCTTTGAGTACTCTTTCAATAAAATATTCGTGTAACAACAGCCACCATATATCATAGTTATGGCTCCATTTTGAGCTTGTAGCGCATTGTTGTAGCTCTCCTTAACTCCGAAATTCTGTCGAAGCTCCGCCATCATATCTCGCGGTTTCATCATCGATCCTTGTCGGTGCATTCTCCGGGTAAAATATGCAGAGATAGCCTTCGAGCGTATAGTTCTGCTTCGGATGTTGTCCAGACTTGTAACACAAGTATGACTTGGGCAGAATTTGTATACAACCCAACATCCTTTTGAATTAGCGGCTCGAAGAATGAACGAACAGTTATCACTGCGGCTGCAACTATATTCCACCCGATTTTTAGTAGATTGCGACTCTTTAAATTCAACTTGATGCTCCATGTGCCAAAGTCCGACAGCCACATACAAGTCCTCTTTTTTCCAAAACAATGATCCTTTTTGCAACTCCTCATCCAATACTGCTTAAACATCTCGTGATATAAGTACGTCAGATGTATCTATCGGAATTATCGGCAGTAACCAATTATTCATTTTCTGACTTAGGACATCAACTATTTCAGTCAGCAATGGCTGAGTCGGGACCAGACTTGATACAATGGCACCCATACCTTTGAGTCTAACGGATAAGATTCAAACAACCATTTGAATCTTCACCTATAAATAGGTGTCATCCAAACTTGATTCAAAGGTTCACAAATTTCTACTCATAAAGATAACAAGAGAAGATCTAATCTTTCTCTATATTATGCGAACTCATCCGAGCTAGTACTTGATTGAAGCTTTCCCACAAGCTATCATATCTGAAGCTCGAGACCTGTGAAGTTTAACTTCCAAGTTTATTTTGGGATTATTTCTACTCTGGAAAGAATCTAGCAGTCACGATTGCTCTACAAGTGTGATTCTTACGGGCAACGCCAACACGAGGATATGTTCTGGGAAGAACTATAAAACTCCCAATAGTCGACGTCCAAGGAGAAGGGAGGTTTGCCCTCACTCTACGGAGCGAAGAAGGTTAAAGATTGAAGACCGAGGTGCATGCTGACCAGACGGAGGAGCTGCTCAACGTTAGAGATCAGGTCTGACCTTGTACTCTAGCTTTTAGTAAATTTTCAGTCGGAGGACTAAAGAGTGGACGTAGAACAGTTGTTCGAACCACTATAAATTCTTTTGTCCTTACTGCTTTATTTCGTTATATTGCACATATGTGTATTTAAAACTTAACACATCAAGTGTTGTAGTATAAACTGCAAATCAACTTATCGAATAATTGAGCTAAAACACAATTGATAAACGCTTGCTAAGTTGAGACCTTAGCAAGATAAGTGCAAGATTGTATTAATATTTCCGTTGCATATAAAACACTCTGATTGGGGACCAACACCGTCGTTAGTCTGTCGCTAAATTGCGACCCCTTTTTTGTCGCAAATCCATCACAAATTTACGATTTTTTTGTAGTGTGCAATAATAAAAAACAAAGCAAAAGTAATTCGATAGTTACAGTACCGAATTACATTGTGTACTTCAGTCAACAATACGTCAGAAAGACTACTGTACAATACGATACAATCCAAAAAATTCTGAAAAAGTTGTACGAACACAGTAATTCGATAGTTAAACTACCGAATTAACTGGTCAAACTACACACAATGCCAAATTTAAAATTTATCGCACAAAAATTTTTAAAAAATTAATCTAATTCGGTACTTATAGTACCGAATTACTTGAAATTTATTTTTCAATTTTTTTTGTTAATTTCGAAAATGTAAAAAAAATTAGAATCTTTTTTGAATCTTATAGTTTTTAAAATAATATCCATGTTCGGTTTTGCTTTGTCTTTGAATCTTATAGTTTTTGAATCTTATAAACTAAACGTGAAAAAATAATATCCATGTTCGATTTTATAAGTACAGAAATGTTTGAATTATTTTTTAATATATTTTTTATTATTTTCACAAATACTAAATATTAAATTATAAAAATAATATTTTTATTTAATTCAGTAGTTAACCTACTGAATTGATACAAAAATCTTGATAATTGATTATTCGATAGTTAAAACTCCGAAGTATTAAGAAATTAGTTGATTAACTAAAACTTTAAAGCAATTCGGTAGTCAAACTTTTGAATTGGTTATTGGTGACCACAAACTTAGGATTTTCATTTCATGTGTCCACCTATCTAGGGTTCTTTATTCATACGAGACTTATTTTGGTAATGGTTCGATTGTTGTCAGTAATGGAAATTCTCTTCCTATTTTGCATATTGGCTCGGCTTCTTCAGCTGACTTTGTAAAGTTGCCTTGATGTTCTTGTCGTGCTGCATCTCACTAAATATTTATTATCTATCAACAAGCTTACATCGAATTATCATGTTGATGTTACTTTCTCTGGCTCATCTTTGTTATTCAGAGTCCACTCTTACTCAGGGATGTTGTGTTAAAGGCCTATATTTGCTTGACCGTGTTATGCCAGCTCTTGTTGTGGCTCTTTGCCACAAGTCTTTGAAGGCTAGTTTTTGCCTTGGCATTTGCGCTTGGGGCATGTCCCATTTTCTGTTATTTCTCTCTTAAATAAATTAGGACATCTTTGTCCTTATTGCCAGATCCTACTATTTGTTCTTCATGTCAAATCGCTAAGAGTACTCGCTTACCTTTTGAGTTAAATTCAAAATGTGCATCTATTGTTCTTGATTTGATTCATTGTGACTTATGGGGACCTGCTCGTGTCTCTAGTGTTGATGGTTATAAATATTATGTGGTGTTTGTTGATGATTATTCTAAGTTTTCTTGGATTTTTCATTTAAAAGCAAAATTGGATTTCTCTGCCACATTAGTACATTTTCATACATTTGTGTGAAATCAATTTTCTAGCACAATCAAAATCTTTCAAGTAATGGCCGGACTGAATTTATCAATGCACGAGTTCATGATTTTATGTATGTCGATGGTTTTCTTTATCGACTCTCTTGTCCTTACACACTCCAATAAAATGGCCGTGCAGAACGCAAGCATTGTCATCATATTTCTGAAATAGTTTTGTCAATGCTCTTTCATTCGCATGTTCCTACCTCCTTCTGGTTTGATGTGTTTACTACTGCGGTACTGTCAAAACGTCTCCCATCCATCATATTGGACAACAAGTCACAATTAAGGCCTTATTTGGTTCTGTGCCTAATTATGCTATTTTCCGGATGTCGTGTTTTTCCGTTCTTGTATGACTGTGCACATAATAAACTCTCTCCGAGGAGTCGTCCTTGCGTCTTCTTGGGATATAGCTCGATTTATTAGGGGTTTTGTTGCCTTGATCGAATCACCTCCAAGGTTTTCATCACTCCGCCTTGCGCAATTTGATGAATGCTCTCCGCGAACAATGAGCTACTTGAAATTATCAATATTTTGGATATGATTTATCTCAGACAATGCCGCTCTCGATTTCAGCTCCCAAGGATATCTCTCTGAGTGGTCGTCGTTCTTCACCATGCATATATTCTCCTGTATGCAACAATGATGATGATGATACTAATATATATTCTCCTGATAATGCCCCATCCATCGGTGCTTCCTGAGCTTCAACCTCCGCCTGCACAAAATCTAATCGAGTAACCCGCTATTCTTAATGATCATGTGTGGCCCAAAATTCATCCTACGGTCCCTCGGGCTCGAGCTGGAATATTTAAGCCTTGTTAAGTCCTGTTATCCTGTAAGTATAAACTCTGCTGTTCTTTTATTTGCCATATATGCATGTACAGAACCTAGAAGCTTTAAATCTGCCGCCAAGTCTCCGACTTCATTAGCGGCTATGCTGGAGGAAATTGATGCTCTCAAATTAAATGACACTTGGGATTTATGTGGGTCATTCAAGAGCAGCAGCTATCTCCACTCCTAAGGTAGCAGGGGTGCTAGAAGTTGATCCAATGAAAGCTCTGACTGCGCAGATGGAGGCCCTAGGAGCGACCATGAAGAGTATTAAGAAAAACACTAGTCCAATCAAAGCAGCCCCAATACCTGCAGATACCTCAATGGGGTTGGACTGTATTTATTGTGGGGAAGCACACCAATTTTAGGAATGTCCATCAAACCCAACATCAATTTGTTATCTAGGGAACATAAATCATCATCACTAGACTAATAACCCATATTCTAATACTTACAACATTGGATGGAGAAATCTTCCAAACTTCTCCTGGTTTGGACAAGGGCATCAAAATGCTGCAACAAGAGAGCAACATTATAATAAGGGAGGCTATAATCAACAACAAAGTTTAGAAGCTCCACCTCCTAAACAAGAGAAAATCATGGAGGAAATGATGAAGGAATTCATGACTCAAAATGAAGTGCACCTTAAAAATCAAGATGCTCTTATCTAGAGCCAAGCATCCTCTTTAAGGAGTCTAGAAGTGCAAATGAGGCAGTTAGCCAATGAATTAAGAAGCAGACCACCAGGGTCATTGCCAAGTAACACTGAGAATCCAATGAATGGAAATTAGCAATGTAAAGTGGTTACACTGAGAAGTGGGAAGCAGTTTGAAGAACGACGGGCTGATAATCTGGAAGCAGGGGAAGGATCTTCATCGGAAAATGCAGTAACCAAGGAAAACCTACAGAAAGAGAAGTTGTTGGAGGAGAAAGACATGCCCCCTGAGCTGAGGGTAGAAGGAGATCCTGTAGAGAAACCTGCAGAAATGCCTGAAGGAAACACTAATAAAGCTAAGAGGAAATCTGGTTTGGAGGAGTATGATTATGCACCACCGCCACCATACCCAACTAGATTCAAGAAGCTGAAAGAAGAGGAACAATTTAAGAAGTTTCTGGAAATGTTGAAACAAATTCATATCAATGTACCATTGGTGGAGGCACTTGAGCAGATGCCAACCTATGTAAAATTTTTGAAAGACATTCTATCAAAGAAAAATAGATTGAAAGAGTTCGAAACAGTGTCATTGTTTGAGGAGGTAGGTGGACCTCTAAGGAGACAGATTCCAGCTAAGTTAAAGGACCCAGAGAGTTTCACTATTCCTTGTTCTATTGGAGGCCGAGATGTGGGTAGAGCTCTATGTGACTTGGGAGCGAGTGTGAATTTGATGTCGTTATCAATTTTTCAAAAATTGGGAATTGGAGGGGCTAGGTCCACCACCATTTCTCTGCAGTTAGTTGATAGGTCCACCGTACATCCTGAGGGAAAGATTGAAGATGTGCTTGTGAGGGTAGATAAGTTTATATTCCATGCAGACTTTATCATTCTAGACTATGAAGCAGACCGGGAGGTACCCATTATCCTGGGAAGACCATTCCTTGCCACAGGAAGGACACTGATTGATGTAGAAAAAAGTGAGTTGATTATGAGAGTGCAAGACGAACAAGCTACTTTTAACTTATTAGATGCTATGAAAGTTCATGATGATTCTGAAGAATGTTTTTCTGTGGAAGTTCTGGAGGAAGTAATAGAAGAATTCTTTGAGAAAAACCATTCTAGGAAGGAAGATGATGCTGAGGAATTACCAAGTGAAGCTGCAGCATGGGTCGAGCAAGGGCAAAAGTTTGGGAGAGTTAGGAAGCAATTCGAGCCGTTGGATCTGTTATCTAGAGAGATAAAGGAATCCAAATCATCTATGGAAGAGCCTCCAGAATTAATTTTAAAGCCTTTGCTTGCTCACCTGAAATATGCGTACCTGGGTGAATCAGATACATTACCGGTGACCATAGCAGCAAATTTGAAGGAAGAAAATGAACAAAGCCTGTTGGAACTGTTGAAAAGGCATAAGCGGGCAATATGATGGACTATATCTGACATCAAGGGGATAAGTCCTACAATCTGTATGCAAAAAATCTTGATAGAGGAATGGAGTAACAAAATAAAAGAAAGAGAATATAAAATTAAAATTTAAACTTAATTAATTTCGCGTGTCATTCGAGTTATGTGGGTCGACCTGAAACTGGCCCGAACCCGACCCGAATTTTAATTGAGTTTTATGTTTAACCTAAAATTGATCCGGATATTAAATGAGTTGATCCAATCAACTTTTCCCATGTTAGGATCATATCAGGTTGTCCGGTCAAGTTAAAATTTCTTCCTAACCGTAAATATTCTCACATTCTTTAGTTTGCATGATCCATTTTGTACAAATATAATACTGTATTCGTTGATTAAATGAATTTTATAGGGTAAATGATATGAATTCTTTACTTATAACATAAGTTTTGATGAATATATAATGTTATTCAATATTCAATGTCAAATTAGGTTATAAAATATATATAATTGTGGACAATTTAATGCTGATGTAAATTTAATTTTTATTAGAGAGACAATAGTATGAATTGAATAAAAAGAGCTAAGTAATTTTAAGTTCGAATAGTGATTGTAAAGCGTGTGTAGAGAGAGAAAAATAAAACTCTAAATAAATTGTGATGATTTGAGTAATTCGGAACATGAGTTTTAACTTGACCCACAAATTTAAAACTTTAAGCAAAACTCAATCAGAGCTTTTAACATTTTGTCACTATATAACCACAAAATATATAAAAATTATTAATAAAATATAAACACTCTACACATGCAGACAACAAACTAGTTCTCATTATATCATTAATGATCCATCCCTAAAATCCCATCAAATATTTAAACAAAAACCCTAATTTGCATCTTATCAAATGAAACCATTCCAAAAATAAATTTTCAAATAAAACAACACCTACCATTATCAATTTTATTTTAAATTTAATTAGTTTTTAAATAAAAACTTCAAATAGAACAACATACTCGCTTATTAAAACTTTTATTCTCATTCCATCTTTAATTAATCCCTAAAGAGTACCCGCCTAAAACTTAAATAAATAAACCCTAATTTACATTCCGATTTTCTTATCCTTTATTTTCAAGTTTTCTTAATTAGTTACAAAAAATTGATTATATTTTTAGTTCAAAATAAAGTTGATTTTTGTTAGCAATAAAATAAAACTTCGATTAATTAGTCACAAAGCTGCATAATCGGCGCCAAATTAATTGATATATAATCCTCTCCATCTCAAATTTTATTCTCTCTCTCAGAAATCGCAAAACCTTCCATTCAATTCCATGGGAGTCTGCTGAAGCAATCAACCGCCGGCCGACGATGCTCTGACAGATATACGTATATATTCCACGCCGTCGCCTCGGTTAATTGTCTCTTCGATGGCCCAAGGTTTTCCGGAGGCTGAGGGCCGTCGGGTCCTGGTGGTGGAAGATGATCCTGCCCGCCGAAACACACTTTACAAGAATCTCCACAACTGGAACTATCCAGGTACCTATATATACTTTTTTATATCTCTTCTCCCTCTCTTGCATGCTTTTCTTTAATTTTCATCTATTCTCTTGTGATGGATTTCGGATATGAGTGATATTCTGTTTTCTTGACTTTCTTGTTAGTAATTAAATCAGAGCTCGAAGAAAAAACTATTCGTTTACTTGGGTACTGTTGTTACTTGTTAATTCTTGAGACTGCTTTAATTTTGCGTTGGGTTTTTGTGAGTTTCAGTAAGGATGTGTAAGCGAGCACAAGATGCACTGAATCTTATTCGTCGAGAAAAGGAGGAGTTCCACATTCTAATCACTGCGTCCAATGTATCAGACATGGATGGTTTCACGTTTGTAGAACAAGTTCGCCACCTGAAACCAGACCTTCCAATTATTATACGTGAGTGATCATGAGTTGTCTCATATATATATACATATATATGATATATACGTTAATCTTGTGTGGTGTGATTGTGAATCATGTATGTAATGTGCAGTGATGTCTAGGGACGGAGACATGAACAAGATAAGAAAAATGGTGGAATTGGGGGGCTGCGATATCCTTTGGAAGCCCATCAGAGTGCATCACGGGAATAATAATAATAATAATGAGGCAGCAGCAGAAGGCCACACTTCCAATTCCACTGCTGTTGGAAAAGGAAAAGAAGCTGCTGCTGCTTCCCATAAAAGAAAAGGAAAAGAAGTAGTTGCTGAATCTGCACTAACTGTGAAGAAACAAAGGTTGAGTTGGACCAATGAACCTCATCTCCAATTTGTGGAGGCTGTGGATGAGATTGGACTGGAAAGTATGTTTGTTTTTGTGGCTATATATAATCATCATCCTCTACATTTTTTCTTTAATTTAATTTAATATAATTGATGTGTGATTTAGAAGCATCGCCTAAGAAAATACTCGCGTACATGAATGTGGAAGGGCTCTCAAGAGTACAAGTATCCAATCATTTGAAGGTAATTGGTATAAATTTAATGCATGCCTTACGCGCCATCATCATCTTCTTAATTCTTTCTTCTTTCTATCAATATTAATGTGTAAATATATATGAAGAAATTAATGAAGCTCTTGTTTTTCAGAAGTACCGTGATTACGAGAAAAAGAAGGGGAAGAAGAAGGAAGCAGCAGCAGCAGATAATGGTGGTGCTGGGCCCTCCTCTCAGTCACATTTTCAACCCCAACAATGGAATGCTCTCTCACACAATCCCACAAGGGATAAAGCAGGTGTCAGCAGCAACAGTCTGCAGGAATATCTCCTCAATAGCGCAAGTGATGATGATACGATGGAGCAAGAGTTAGCAGCAGCTTTTGAGCTGCTTGACGAGGATCCCAGTGGATGTTCATCTGCAGATTTTGATAAGGATGATGACATCTGAGCAATGGAGCTGTATATCTTTGCTGACAATTTCACCATTTTTTTAGAAAGTCTTCAATATCAATTCAAGCAAGCTTTCTCCTAAGTTCTAATGCTCTTTCTTTAAATTCCTTTTGATATTAAAATAAAAAATAAAAATAGAACCCCCTTTTTTATTGTGTTGCTTTATTGTCACAAATCAACCGAATGCGGCCGAGCCGTTGAAGCTCATATTTATCAATCTTCTTTCTTAATCAAATAGATTCGATTTCAACTTTAAACAATAATAATAATACAGTATATAGTTTATTAAATATATTTGTATTTAAATTAAATAATATATTTCTAATTTAAAAAAAAAACCGTGCAAGAAGAAGAATGTGGATTTTTTGCCAGATTGATTCGTCTCGTTCATGGGAAGATGCACATAAAGAGTTGTTTTCGGGACATGCCATGTTCTTAGATTGAAAGAATTTCGATCAAAATACATATTTTTACATAGTACTATATTCTATTAATATCTCTTCATCTATATTCTATATATCTATATCTATATATATATTAAAACAATACCAGAGACAATATATGGAAATATTCACTTGCATTAATTGTTCATTAATTTAACTACTAAGTTCATTAATTATTATGTAAAACATTCTATATTTATTTCACTTTGAATTTTCATCCTTTTTTATGGAAATATTTTTGGAACACATGTATAAATCAATTAGATTATTTTTTCTTTAATTATTAATTTATATATTTTAGGAGAATATGTACAAATAAATTAGAAACAAATTAGATTTATTTTACTTTATTTATTAGTTCCATAACATGCCTAAATTATTTAGGAAAATATATGTCTTAAATTGAATTAAATTCATTGTAGGAATGCTCCAATATTAAAATGTGAACTTTATAGATAATGAAAGTATTACTTTGCTAAATGTATTTATCGACCGACAACGAACGATATGCATAAAGCTTAATTATAAAAAATGATTTTTTTATTATTTTAATACAATAATTGTAATTTATATTCTAAGATAAAATTAGGGGTATAGAAATTAAATCCTAAAATTAATCTTAATATTTTAGGGAAATATATATAAATCAATTAGAATTTCATTTGATTGATTTTTTCCTTAATTAATTAGGGTGAACATTATTATCCTAATAAGTTTTTTTAATTTATCATCCATAATGTTACAATTAATCACAATCGATAAATTATTCATAAAAAATGATTATTTTATTAGAATATTACACTTTGTTTGGTCAATAATATTCTAAATTACAGTATTATACCACTATAAAATAAATATATCTTAAAATTAATTATATTTATATGGCCGAATTTGGAGTTAAAAAATAGTGGTCTATCTATATATAAAATATTATAACTTAAATACTTATCTATTTATATATTTATATTACTATTCCTAAAATCAAGGCCCAAAATATTTATTTTCCTTCTAAACAAAATTTACGAATTTAATCACAAGGAAATATAGAAACTAATTAATACAATTAATTTGCAAGTTAATAAATGTTATTATGAAAAATAATTCAATGAATATGGCAATAAATCAGTCATGATACTTTCATTTTTATATTTTGAAACATAAGATAATCAAAATAGATTAGCTAAAATTATGGCACAAATTGATAATCAAATTAAATACAACCCTCTAATTATGGTCGAGATAATTAAATCTTAGATCATCTTGACACTATAAATATGAATACATTTTATACAAACTCCTCATTCTCCATCTCCTCTCAAATGAAAATTTTAGTAGTGCTCATTTGGTTTGTTTAGTTTTATTTTATTGTTGTAATAAATATGTACATTCTCCATCTCCTCTCAAATGAAGATTTTGATTTTGTTCATTTGTTTTATTAGGTTACTTTTTGCTGTTATTATAAATTGTACTATTTGGCTTCAAGTTGAGATTTAGTGACGGAGTTGCAATCATCATTGTTGGCTCAGAAGTCAGAATTGGTCTCATGGTTGAGCAGCCACTCTTCTCTTGACATCACATACAATTCTGTCCAATAATGTAGAGACAATCAATGGGCGAAAGTGTGAACCACAATCTATTTTTATTAGCAAGAATTGTGTAAAAATTTATGTTGCAATATTATTTAAGTAACAACTTTTAACATATATTTGTATTGGTACGTCTATAACAATTGCAATAGAAATTTTATGTATAAATATATTTAATTATATTAATTAGTTAATAATTGAGCTATATTTATGGAAACATAAAATCATAAGAAATCTCTATAAGTCATGTTGTAACCACGCTCAAAGGAAAAATAAAAATTGATCCGAAAAATATGGGATTTATGTATCATATTGATATGGATATTTT